>BHFT01037567.1:0-17519 GCA_004320025.1 Laticauda laticaudata
GCATCGCGTTAACCAACGGATGACAAGTGTTTCTCTCCGTTTTACATCCTCTTTCCATCCATTGGTGCTGTGTGACAGGGACTTTAATTTCTGACTCCTTCCTTTTTTGTACTACAACTGATTTACAGTATGTATTAACAGAGGTAGTATTCAGCAGGTTCTGACCAGTTCTGGCGAACCGGTAGTGGAAATTTTGAGTAGTTTGGAGAACCAGTGGTACCTTCCCCCAGGAGTGGGGAGGGAATGGAGATTTTACAGCATCCTTCCCTTACCATGCCCTCCAAGCCACACCCACCAAGCTGCACCCACAGCACCAATAGTATTTTTTTTTTTTTTGGAATCTCAACACTGTCTATTAAAATAAACTTTAAAAACTATACTAATTTTGACACTTAACTTGCTTTTCTCCTTTGTTTCCTCCTTCTTTTGAGTGTTCTCAACCTTGCTTTCCCTTCTGCAAGCAGACAGACTATAAAGTAGGGACAAACTTCTCTTATCACAGATTTAAACAGAGTCTGGATGGTATAGAAATATACTGAGTGTTGTGTGAAATGTTGGAGTAATAGTTTAGCCGTCCCATTGTGTGCACCACTGGGGTTGCAGTAAGCCTGATTGAATCAAGCGGTCTGATACATATATCGACATGCAAAAGGATCACCATCTTAGAAAATAATATTTTTTATCCAATGATGTTTTAATAGAGCAACCTGGATTTTGCTTGCAGTTGAAAGCAGCTTTATTCTACAAGCCTTCGGCAACCTTCTTAGCACCGTTTGCTGGTGATTATTCTTTCAGTCCTTGAATGTGTTTAATACCCACAGATACCCACAGATATTCAAAGGTTTCTTTGGTATTCGGTTTAAGAGTATGTGATATCACTCATTATGCCCTAGAAGTAGATATTTAGCAATATCTCATGGATGACATGCAATCAGCATTTGAAAATCATGAACATGGCATAACCAAAGTATGACAATAGCTGGGATCAGGGTCAGTTGGACATTGGAAGACTGTCTGGCTGCATTGGACATTGGATGACTATGAGATAACAAAGTGTATCAGATATGCCTGTGGAATTTATAATCCCAATTTCTACTTTGTGTGAGTATCTTATATTTAGATCAGGTTTCGAATTGGGATTCCCAACACAATTGCACATTTGCCAAAATATAAGGTCAAAGGAATCCCTGCAGATTTTACCCCGCTATTTGTTCCCAACTATAGGGGGCAGTGCTCATCTCCATTTCAAGGCTATTGAGCCAGCGCTGTCTGAAGATATTTCTGTGTTCATGTGGCCAGCATGATGTCATGGAACTCTGTTACCATCCCACTGAAATGGTACCTGTTTATCTATTTGCATGTGCGTGATTTTGAGCTGCTAGGTTAGCAGGTACTAGAGGAAAGATTGGAACGCACCCCATTGCATGCACACTCGGGTCTTGAACATGGGTTGCCAGCTTGCCAGCTGACAAGCCCAGTTTCTTAACCACTGAGCCACCATGCCAACCCATAAAAAGAATTATACTCTCACTTGATCTTAGCCAAAAGGCTAAGAAGCGATACTACCTATCTTCAGTGGCTGCTTAAGGATAAACAGTCCATAACTACAGTGCAGGTGGCCAGATTCTGCATAGCAGTATTGAGGATTCATCGCAAGCATTTGCAGGAATAGGCTTTGCCTCCTCCTCCTCCTTCCTCTTCCTCTTCTTCTTCTTCTTCACCCTATTTTTATCAACAGATGCACAAAAAAGTGCTGCTAGACCCTTAAGCCCCTGTCACACTGCACCAACGGATGCAAAGAGGATGTAAAACGGACAAAAAAGCTTGCCATCCGTTTGGGTTACGCATGTACTCACTGCCTCCGTTTTTTGCTTCCTCTCTATCGATTCCCAGCACGTCCGTCTATTGACCGTTTACATCCACTCAAGAAAGTATTTCGAGCTGCCCCAAAACTTTTTGCGTGGAAAACTTGTATCCAATTTGTCTGTTCTGCATCCGCTTACGCATCCATTACTTGCATCCGGTATGCAACCGCATTACATCCGCTAAGGCATCCACTCCGCATCCGCCGCAACTCGCTATCCGCTTGGACGCAAGGAGGGAAGCGGAAATGGACGCAGAACGGCACTGCAAGAACGGCATCGCCAAGTGCGAAACCAAGCATTTTAAAACAGAAAAAACGGTTCGCAGAGGGACCTTATCTTCAGATCACTTAAGGCAAGTCATAGGAGGATGGCCCTAGTGAAAAACCTATATTTCCTATAAAAAGGGGGCAGCAACTCATCTGCATCTCACTTCAGAACAAGCAGCCCAGTGCAGTGCAGACCTCCTGCAGCCTTCATCTGACCTCTTCTCTTCCACAGCATCCAGTCCATGTTCCACCATGGGATTGCAACAAAGTACTTTCGGCAGCCACCATTCATTCTGCAACAAGTGTGGAAGCCATCTGCAGGCTTGTTCGAACTTCTTACTGCGAGAAGAAAAAGAGCAGGCAAAAGATTCTTGGTGTCCGAAAGGTGGGTTTGCAGAAGAGCACGAGGAACAGGACTGTACAGCAAGCTGATGGTGGAGATCAGGAACGAAGACACTCGGGCGTCTCCAGAACTTCATTTGAGGATGCCTCCAGCCCATGTTTGACGAAGTTTCGAATGCCCAGCCGGCTGGACACCCAGGATGACCAAGCAGAGCACCAGCTTCCGCCCCAGCCTGGGAACCTGGGCTTCAAGGTGCACTCTCTGCGCCACCTGGCACTCAGGACACCCTACAGCGAGCATGCAGTACGAGCTGGCGCGGTGCCATCCAAAACACCATCAGGCATACGTGGTGGTCAGGAACTAGTAGTTGCAGGGCCATCATTGAAGAATACAAGGAGCAGCTCCTCCAGTGCCCCTCCAACTGAAGAAGCGTGAAAGAAAGTTTACAGAAGCAGTGTATTCAGAACGGTGTGAACTCCGCCCACACAAAACGTTGGAGCCATCAGATGGCAAGCACGATGGCCTGCAAATCTCCATCCAACGCAGGGTCCACTTATTATCAACTTGCCAAGGCTTCCTCAGCAGGCATCCTCTTCGGCCGATGTCGATGTGACTACCAGAGTTCATGGTACATCGAATGCCTTCAGGCAACGGCTCTCTTTCAGTATGCCCAGATAACAATGCCAGTGTCCTCAAGGAGGGCTGGAACGCAACCTCATCGTGGACTTCCAGGATCCAGACCCGCTGCCCAACGACACACAAAGATGTGCCCTACACTTCACCATGAGGGATGAGGCCTTCTCCCTCACAACCTACCTCATTGAAAGCCCGACAGTTCCAGACTCCTCCCCCGTGAAGAGAGGCATCGTAACTACAAGGACTGTCCAGCGGCAAGGCGGGTGGTGAGAGAACGCCTTTGGCATCCTGACAGCAGGTTCCATGGGTTATCACTTCTCACCACATGCAGCATAGCCCAGAGGACCGTGGATGAGGATCATAGAAGCGTGTGTCTGCATCCCTGCACAATCTCATTCGCACCGCTACCCAGGTTACAGGGGACAGGCTTGTGGGACTTCCAACAAGGCAATAGGGGACATGGAGCCTGGGGAATGGAGGCAAGGAGTGAAACATGATAGACAACTGTGGATGTGCAAGGCCCCAACAGAGCCTTCCACGTGAAGGGGAGAAGCAGCGCAACACTCCTGAGGACACTGGTGCAACTCCCCAGGCTGAGAGCAGTGGAGTGGAAGACAGATGCTAGATGATTAATGGTGCTGCCTTCAGCCTTGTCTTCATCACACGGATAGATTGGCCATGTATGTTGGCGTGGGGCCTACATGAACAGGGCATTTAAATAAAAGAGTTGTGTTTGTGTTGACATCTGTGGTGCGCGTTTGTTATTACATTATTATGATAATAAGGCCTAGGTGTATTGCACCTGGGAGGTGGACATACGGTCCACTATGCTTGCGCTGGAGGTTTATCTATCCCAAGCTATTACCCCCATCCACAGGTATCCCTGCTCATTCCTCAGGTTCCCTGCCCACCCTACTTGCTATCTTAACCCATCTTTCCACAAAGCATGCAAGGCTTAAACCATTTCTTAAAGTTCCACCAAGACTTTATTAAAAAAAAGAAATGAAGCAAGTGTTGCTGAATCATAAATAGACTTATTAACAAGCTATAAGACAAAATGGAGTCTCTGGCACTCCTCTTGGTCGCTCAGTCTCAGGGGTGAAGGGTCCAGGTTGCTGTGGAGGGTGGCCTGTGCTGAAGTGCTTGTCATTCAGCTCCTCCAGAAGCAGAAGCAGCAGAAAGCGCCAGCCCCAGAAGAGCGAGGCCCGTGCTGGCAGAAGCCCCAGGAGAAACCAGAGTGAGGGCCAGGGGGCGGATTGAGCCCGTCCCTTTGCCAGGAGCTGGCCAGCAGATGGCTGAGGCTTGCGTGTGCTTCCCCATGGTTGTGGGTTGGCTGGCTGGCAGGGAGGCTGGCAGGACCAAGGCGGGGCAGAAAAGGCTGGCAGGAGTTCAGGCACAAGGCTGGCAAGGAAGGCTGGCAGGGTGGCAGCACCAAGGCTGGCAGCGCAGGCAGATAGCAAGGCTGGCAGGAAGGCTGGCAGCAAGGCTGGCAGCAAGGCTGCAGGAATGGAGCCAGGACGAGCAAAGATCAGGAGCTGCAGCAGTATGAGCAAGTCTAGGAGCCACGAGCAGGACGAACAATTCAGGAGGCATGAGGCAGGACCAGCAGGACCAGCAGCAGGCTTCAGCAGAGTATGCAGAGAAAGCACCACCGTTCAGGAGCAGCTTCAGCAGAGCTCCACACCAGAAGAAGCGAGGCCCGAGCAGCAGAACCCCAGCAGAAGAGAGTCAGGGACAGGGGTCGCGCAGCGGTGCCCTGTTTCCTCTTGCCAGGGCTGATACAGGCAGGTGCTGAGACTTTGCGCTTGCTACCCCCATGGTCTGTGGGTTGCTGGCTATCAGAGCGCTGGCGGAGGCTGGCAGCGAGAAGTGCGAGCTGGCACCGTTGGCAGGAGCGGCACCAAGGCTGGCAGGTAGACACTGGCACCAAGGTGTGGCAGGAAAGGCCTCGTGCAGCGAAGGACAGGCAGGCCCAGGCAGGGGGCAGCAAGGTCATGGCAGGCAGATGGCTGGCAAGGAGGTGTGGAAGGCAGGCGCTGCGCCAGGCAGGCAGACAGCAAGGCATTGCAGGAGGCCGGCCATGGAGGCTGGAGGCCAGGCTGGCAGGCAAGGCCTGGCAGCAAGCTCATGCATGGCAGGCATGCAAGGCAGAGGCAGCAAAGGACTCGATGCTATACCACTATAGCAGGTCTTCTCGTACGCGAATGCTGGCACCAGTCGCGGCTGCTTCCCTTTATACATCCGCGTGTGCTTGGCAAATGCATCCCCCCCGCGATCGCATTAACACCAGGCATGCACGTCTCGGCTTACCACTGACTGCCATCCGCTAGGCTTCCGCTGTGAATCCGCCTTCATCCGCTCTGCATCCCGGCATCTGCATAGCCCGCCTTCATCCGTTCCGCGTAACAGACTCACCGCTTTGCTGCAGGCGCCCCCCGGGAAGCCCTGTAGCGAATGTGCCAATCCGCACTTCCATCCGCGGATTCCATCCTCGTAGGCTTCCAGTTCCGCTCATCCACATTTTCCATCTGCCCTGCATCCTCCGTTGCCGTCCATGTTAACTCGCTCTGCTTATGCAACCAAATTTTTGCCCCTTTTGAGAGCGGATAACAATGGATGGAACATTTTGCATCCGTTGGGCAGTGTGACAGGGCCTTTAGATTTTGAAGCCATGATGTTGCTCTTCTGCCTGGACCTCATTTTCCTTCAATCTTTCCCTGGAGGATTAAGTGATATATGCCGCATTTTTCCAGGTATTGCATCACATGTCTGAAATATTCTAACCTTCACTAGACTAGGGTATGCCTAGTCTACTGAAAATAAGGACTAGTGATGACACAAGCTTGACACCCCTGGTGTAGGGTCTCTTGCTTGAGCAGGGGGTTGGGCTAGAGGTCAACCTCCAAGGTCCATTCCAACTCTGTTATTCTATCTTTTCTCTGTTAAAACATGATCTATTTGCTAACTCCACCAAGCAACTGAATTACAATTTATTGTTTCTTTTGAACAATATCTGAACTAGCTTTTTGTTTTTAGATCCTTTATTAACCTCAACTCATTCTGAGGTTTAGCTTTCGTTATGAAAACTTTACAAATCCAGGCTCCTTGTATGGATTCCTCTCTCTTTTTTAATCCCCTTATAATAATGACCTTTTGGATTTTCACTAGGCCTTATTTTCAGCCAGATTGAGTTATATGACTCCCTCCTGTTCTCTCTTTGTTGAAAGGGATTGCAATTTTGCTTTTGGTATGGCCTTTTTTTTAAGAAAGGCTAATCAATCTTTGAATTCCTTTCTCCAATTAGCTTTGTCTTCCTTGCAACCCTAGTTCTCTCTGTTCCACGCTTATTCAAGTGTGACCATTAGTGTAATATAATCAACTTATTCCATTGTTTAATGCACAACATAGTGAAATTTAGCAGCCAGTTTGGGCTCCATATCAGAGAGCGTTTTTTGTAGGACACTAAGCCAAGCCTGGCAGTAATTATAATTAATCATCAGTTCAGTGCCAAACGGTGTAGCAAATTGCAGACAACTATACTTTGGTGGTTAACCTCCATTTGGCCAGTATGCCAGTTGCTGACTGAGTGATATTGCATAACTTCTTCAAAAAGCCTGTGTTTCTCTTAAGTCTTCCCTTCATACATAAACCATAATATGAGAGACAGAAAAATAAGATTTTTTTTCAACAAGCTTTCATTTTTCTTCTTTTGATCAAAAATTCTGTATAATCTAGCTTGATGTCATAATACTTGCTTCAGTCATATGGTCGTTATGTTTGCAATGTGTTGAGAAAATGGGTGTGATTTGTGAAACCAAAGAGTGTAAGCTAAAAGCAATATTTGAACATAATTATATTCCTTTTGTTAATGGAATCTCTGTATACGTCTTTCCTGCTATTTAAACATTATCTAAATTAGGAGTCAGGACCTGATACTGTACCCAATGTACAGGTGGATATTTCTTCTATTTCATTCTGGATGATTTATTGCCATCTCCTTCAACCTCTTGCTCTTTGAATATGATAGATTTAAAATTCCATGGTGTTCCAATAATAGGGCAAAAGGACCATTAAAAACACCATGTTGGAATATACCAGTTAGGTTATTATGAGTTGAAGGCTCCAAGATCCAGTCGATGAGAATCTTGACTGGAAAAGAACCGTAGAAGGAATTATCCTGACATGGTACCAATGATACTCTCTTGGTTTTGAGTTTATTTGGAATCAGCAATATTTCTACATTTAATTCAGAGTGTTTATATGCCCATCCAACTCACATACTGGGCAGCGGAACAAAAACAATCAGCAGCAGATGCAAACCAGAGAAGAAAACAAAACATAGTATCAACAGCTAATAAAAACAATAACATGCTCAGCAGAACTAAACTATACTATAGAGCCCTTGGTAAACGGAGTTGTTTTCTTGCAGATCCAAATTACTGGTAGATAAAGCCATCAAAGCTAGAAGGATTTGCTCTCTGTTGATGAAAAGTAGCTTGCCTGACATTGTTGGTGAGAGTGTTCTTGGTATTCCTTCACTGGACTGTTGTTTGTTATTTGTTTGTCTCAGCTGGTAGTTTCTTGATTGGGTATTGTTTGCTTCTCTGTGGTTCATTTAGTGTCAATCTCTGCTTATCTATAAGGTGTTGATTGCTAATGAGGAGGTGTTTTTATCCTTTTGTTTCCTTTTTGACTTTTTGGTTGTCTCTTTGAATAGATACTACAAAACTTCCAGTTGGAACTCTCCTCATCCTGACCCCAAGGCCTAAATCCTATGAGACAAACTGTCTGCAGAAAATTATCACTCTGATATAATACCACTTGTCTCCTGTTTATACCTCACTCATTTCAGCAGCTCCAAGAAGATTCCACTTTTTGCACTTTTCAGGTAACGCTGAGGGCACAGATTAACCTCCAGGTGACCTCAATGACCCTCAGAAAGAGTGCTAATGAACGACCAGATGACAAGGAGTATAAATCCTTCCATTCTCTGCCATTTAGTCAGAACTGAAGAAGCTTTTTAGATGAGGAGCTAAACATCTTGAAGGAGAAAATAAAGTCCAGTTGCCTTTTGAAAAAGGACTTTTGAGACAACCATGAGTTGGATGACTGAGAATCTACAGAGATATATCACTCTGAAAGATGGTGAATGGTCCTTGTTCTATAGCAGGAATCCTCAACCCCTGGGCTGCCTATTGAGAATTGGGCCATGCTGGCCAGAGAGCAAATGCGCAGCTCAACTTCTGTGAGCGGTGGGCCAATGGGCACTCATGCATGTGTGTGCCAGCCTGCTGGTTGTGCAAGTCGAGCTGTGCACATGCATGCCACCCCACCACTTGTGCAAGGAATGCCTGCATGCACACTGCCTCACCACTCACACCAGTTCCCCTGGGTTGCCAAGCCACAATGATTGGGGACTGCTGTTCCAAAGGAATGAGATTATTTCTATTTTCCAGGTATAGCTCTCCATCCTCAGCGAATTCTGCTCTGGTGTTTATCTTCTGCTTATCAGGCATATTATAGGCAGCAATTGAAGTATAAAAACCTCTTTATTTGGACTCTTTCCTTTAGATGCTTTCATTCTCTTTTATGGGACCAGAGAAGAGGTTCATTTGGCTACATAAATTTCACAGCTCCTGTAAACTTGCCCTATCCATCTTAAATGGGAACTTATTAAGATTAAGTACCTTCTTATGGAGATGTATTCAAAAGGCTTTTGATGTGATTTAATTCAAATTTGATTCAATTAAAATATAAGGGAGATTGAAGTACTTCTGTGAAAAGGAAATGAAAAAGAAATTCAACAAAAGAGAGTGGAGGTTTTACACATATGAAATCATTGAGACCACTTTGATATCCAAGGACTAGATAGAAAAGAACTGATCGGAGGCATAGGGCAACTGGCAAATTATTCTCTGGATATTTTTTTCTTTTTTCAAAATATAGTTTTATTGCTGTAAAAGCACAAGTAGTATATTATATTGTGTGGCTGGTAACATATTTATACAGTAATTGTTAAACTAATATTTATTTATTTTTACTTTTAAATGCAAATATAAAAGGAATTTATATCATGTTTGCCTATGATTTCTAAAATGTTAATATTGATAAGGATAGCATTGTTTAAACTCTACATCTCAAGCTAAATGTGATATTAAAAATTTCAAAATAATTAAATTATTTGCTATATATAAATAATTATAAGGAACGCGGTGGCTCAGTGGCTAAGATGCTGAGCTTGTCGATCAGAAAGGTGGGTAGTTCAGCGGTTCGAATCTCTAGCACCACGTAACAGAGTGAGCTCCTGTTACTTGTCCCAGCTTCTGCCAACCTAGCAGTTTGAAAGCATGTAAAAATGCAAGTAGAAAAATGGGGACCACTTTGGTGGGAAGGTAACAGTTTTCTGTGTGCCTTTGACATTTAGCCATGCCAGACACATGACCACAGAGACATTTTCAGACAGCGTTGACTCTTTGGCTTTGTAACGGAGATGAACATCAGTGGTGGGATTCAATTTTTTTTCAACTTGTTCTGTGGGCGTGGCTTGGTAGATGTGGCAGGGAAAGGATACTGTGAAATCTCCAGTCAGAGATGGTATTTGCCGGTTCTCCAAACTACCAAAAATTTCTGCTACTGGTTCTCCAGAACCGGTCAAAACCTGCTGAATACCATCTCTACACCACTCCCTAGAGCTGGAAACAACTAGCACATATGTGTGAGGGGACCCTTTACCTTTTTTTAAATAATTATATCGCATGCTGTCCTAAGCTTAATACTGAAGGTCTCCCCTGTATTGCTACTTATTACTGTATGTGTGCGCATATTAAAAAGAAAAGAAAAAAGAAATAACAAGAACAGACAAAAAAGAAAAAAAAAGAAAGAAAAAGGGGAAAAAATAAAAAACTGTTTCATATGCCTCTTCTAATTTGTAGTGTTTATAAACAGTTAGGCTTTCTAAACCATTTATTATTTGTATTTATGTTTGTCATGCTGCACAATATATTGTGTGAATGAGAAATCCTCTTGCTTGAAGTTGGTTAAAGTTCTATTGGAAGATGACTGCAACTCCCTCCACCCCATTTCCAACATGGATATCAAATATGGATATCATAAGATATCCAATCCCCTGTTCTGCTAGGGAAGAATTTAAGTATGTCATTAATTGTTAAAATATAACTAGATTAAAACTGAAAAAATATATATACTGATACCAGCACCAATGATATGACGTAGTTTGGGTCATGAAACATCTGCAAGGGAACAAGGAAGCTCAGAGAACACCAAGGGCCCCTCCAAAAAATATCCTTCTGTTGATATGGGCAGAAGTGAAATAAACATTGTTGCTGTAAAGATTGTTATGTGCACTGTCAGCAATAGCAATAGAACTTAGACTTATATACCGCTTCACAGTGTTTTACAGCCCTCTCTAAGAAGTTTACAGAGTCAGGCCATTGCCTCCAACAATCTGGGTCCTCATTTTACCCATTTCAGAAGGGTGGAAGGCTGAGTCAACCTTGAGCTGGTGATATTTGAACTGCCAAGTTGCAGGCAGCCAGCGGTCAGCAGAAGTAGCCTGCAGTACTGCAATCTAACCACTGCGCCACCATGGCTCTCTTTATGCTATTAGCTTTACACATGCATTTAAGGCATGCATGTATGTATGTAAATATGTATGTACATATTTAATTATTTATTGATTTATTATCCTACTTTTATTATTTTATAAGTAACTTAAGGCAGCAAATGCATCAGAAATATATTTAATTTATGTATGTTTTGTCTTAACTATTTCATCCTATAATCATTTCTCCATACAAATTGACAATGTTTTGCTATTTATTTTATTTGGTTTTAAGTCAATTTTACACATCTGAAATTGCTGTTTATTTTTGGATCCACCATTTCCATCATCTCAGCCAAAAAGAAGCTGGTTAAAGATCCACTTTTGTAGAAGCCTCAGAGCTAAGCTGTACTAAGTATTATTTTTTTTTAACAACTAAAGTTGATTTGGGACTAACTACATTCAGAGCAACACGGTATTTTTGTTCAAATGCTTTCATCAGAGATATTGACAATCAGGAGAAAAAGCTCTATTGTTATTCTTACTGCATTTTGCTTGACATGGGGCTCTCTTAAGCCATTCAGAAGCTTCAACAGATCCAGAATGCAATGACCTAGGTAGGGATAGGCATTCCTTGGTTTGTCCAATGTGACAACCACACTTCAAGAGCTTCACTGGTTGCCATTTTGTTTCTAGGGACTATTCAAAGTACTGATTATAATAAGCTATAAAACTTTATATGACATACGACCTGCTTGTCTCCAGTTGTGACTGCATGGCTGGTTTAGACTGGCAGGGAGAATGTGCTCTGAGTCCCCTTGATTAAACAGTGTAATCTTTTAAGATCCAGGAAGTGTGTTTTCTCTGTCACAACAGCTATTCTTTGGCATGAGCTTTCTCCTGGATGGCCCAGCCATGATGTCATTCCTGAGGGTCTGAAAGACCCGGCTGCTCTCCGAGGTGTTAGGAATCTCTACTGCAAACTTGACATCAGGGTTGTGTTTGACCTTGGGGGGCCAGGGTGGGCATGATCAGGGTGGATGTGGCCAGCTCTGCGTCACTCATACCAGAGGCACCTGTGGTGGGCCAAGATCTCTGCCAGTGAAAATGGGCTTCCAAACTCTGTTTCAAGCTGCGATGGCCTCTTGCAAACCTCTGCCGGTGAAAACGGGCTCCTGAGCTTCGTTTCTGGCTTCAACAGCCTCCTGAGACCCTCTATCAGCAAAAATGGAGCTTGTGAGGACTTCACTGTTTTCAGGGCAGTCTGAGATGTTTAGATGTGGTCCATGGGCCTTGAACTTGACACCGCTGCTATACTGAGTGCTTGATATTGGTTTTATATTTTAACTGGATCCACTGTTGTAATGACGAGGCAGTAGAGTTGTTTGATCATGAACCACTGAATCATGATGAACTTTATTGGAGTCTAGTCTTGTATTTATACACATTTTTAGTTATCCTCCATCATTGGTTNCAATTAATTATCTCTTGCTAAAGTCTAACATATGTTTACTTCCTCTCTCTAATCCTCCTTTAGATTAATGACTTTGTTTGCCTGAGTTGTATTTGCTTGTAAACATTCTTTATCTGAGGTTTACCTCAGATAAATGTTAATATCTCAAATATTCTTTGAGATAAGAACATTGCTGCAATTACAACTCTACAATCCACCATCTGTTTACTGTTTTATGTAGATGGTTATTTTTATATCGTATTGTGAACTGCTCAGAATCAATTTGGAATTGGGCAGACTTTTTATACTTTTTCTTTACATTTTCTTTTTCTTTTATTTATTTTATTTTGATCATTATATTGTGTGTTCAGTAGAACTTCTGGTCACGACCATAATTTGTTTCATAACTTTGGTCACAACCCGATTTAGTTTTAACCATAACGCTCCATAATTAGGCTTCTTTAAACTTTTGGCCCCTCGGGGTTAGCTGTTCTGTGTTTCTTTAAAGGTTCAGGTCATGACCAAATCGGGTTGTGATCAAATGTTCTAAAGATAAAAAAAATCATAAGATAAGAAAATAAAGTAGGCATAATTGCAAATAAAAGATGTCAAACTAATTGCTCAAATATGACTTAAAAACAGAAAGAAAGAAGATCCAAAACAATCCAACATAGCTAACATAGATACAGATTGTGTTTAAGCTGAACATTTCCATGGCAATGTGCAAGCCATGGTCAATTCAACGTCAAAAGAACATGTCACACTAATTGTAGGAGACAGGAATGCTGCAGCCTGAAATCAATAACATCTGGAATCAGAGGAAAAATGCAGCATAAAAGGAGATAAACTGAGTTCTGCTAAAAAAAATTCAATAGGTATAGCAAATATCTTCTTTACAACCTCTAAAATTCCAGATGGACAAAAATAAGAAGTAAACAATAGATTTAATGCATTAGATTTGATGCAGATGTTGCCTGAAGAAGTCTTGCCCTCATTAAATACAAAACAAAGAAAAACATTGCAACATGCAAAAAGAAGCAGAAAGGAAGAAAGCAAAGACAACAAAGCAAGAGAAGAAATGTCCAGTAAAATGCTAATTTTCCCAGAAGAACTGGAAGAGACAAGGAGTTTCTAAATAAACAATGCAAATATATTTAGAACAACAATCACATGGAAAGTGTAGGAGAGTTATTTAAGAAAATGTCAGAAATCAAGGAAATTATTATGCAGCTTTGCATTATGCAAATAAAGAAATTATCTTTGTCTTATGCAGATGAAGCCAAGAAAGAAAATATAATGAAGAGATGTCATAAAAGATACAGAAGAACCATACAACACCCTCCCCCTCATCAAGGATATGTATGAAAATCAGATTGCTAAACCAGGGCCAAATATTTCCCTCAAGTCAATTTAAAGGGCTCCATAAAATAATGCTTGCAACAAGACATAGAAGTTGGAAAAATAGCAGCCAAACAGTTAAAACAAAAAACCTTGAAACCAACAAAATGTTAAAAAGTTATGGTATTTATGTAGTTACTTATCAAGCGCATCTAAATTATATCCAAGTAACCAAAATATCTTTACATCCCCAAGGCATATCACAACTTTTGAACACCTCTAATGTTTGGAAATTGAAAGTTGAAAAATTTGACATGCCCTACAATGCACAATGATGTTATTAAAGTGTTACACAAACAATTTGTAAATGGGCATGGAAAAACACAGCAGTGGCCAAGAGACTGGAAAATATCAATTTATATTCCAATACCATGTGGAGTAGCACAAAAGAATGTTCAAAATACCAAACAATTGCACGTATTGTACATGCTAGGAAGACAATGCTCAAGATTTTGCATTTGAGATTTCAATAGGTCATGGAACCAGTGTAAAAGTTGAATTTATAAACAGCAGCGGCACCTGAAATCACATTGCTAACATTTAATGGATAATGGAAAAGACAATGGAATAACCCCTTCTCCTCAGCATCCTCTAAAAGCAAACACCCTCCCCCCCAAAACCCCGAATTTTTTCCTTCCATAATTATGACTGGATAGTCACCCTTGCCATTTGAAGAATTTGTATAATGAGCAGGAAGCAGCAAAGTGGAATATGGCAGAAGTAAATGATTTAAATTTGGGATAAAAAAAATGTTCTCTTATTTATTTAACTTGTTCTAAAAAATACATAATAAGAACTGCTGGAGTGGCAGAAATTGAAATTGAAATAAAAATAGCTGGAAGAAACATCAATCTCTTCAAATAGCCTGATAGTACCACTTTGAGAGCTGGAAGCAAAGATTTAAAAGTTAATGGAGATGCAATTAAGATATAGCCATTTCTGTAGTTATTCCAACATGAAATAGATCCAAAATTCAGTTCTTCTGAGAGCAGACATTGCCCATAAAGTAGCCTTAGGAATGAGTGATGTTAGGCATCTAAGTAATCTTTCTTCTCTCCTACTTTCCTTAGCTCCTGAAGTCACACTGGGCAATCAAATATATCCTGAAGAAGCATGTCCACATGAAGAAATGACACTAATTCACACAGTCCCTGAAGAGACAGAAAACCACAGCAACTCGGCTGCATTTGTGCTGTTGAATACAGGCTGTCACTGCCAGTACTGACCCAAGATCGACAGCACAAAGAGCAACCATTTGCTAAAAACAAGGAAAATGGACTAACTGGGGAGGCTGTATTGTAGCACAGAACCTTTCTGCCCTGGGATCACCACATCTTAAGAAATTATAATCAAGTGACCTGCGTGAAATGAAACAGCAAATTCTGTTCAGTTTCCTTCACCATAATCGCCCACACTCCTAAGACTTCCATCCAGCTGGCACGGCTGCAGGCAGCCTTAATCATCTTTTCACAGTCTGAAGTTCTTGCACCTTTTAATTAAAAAAAAATATTGTAAGAATTGCCATAGATTGGCAACATAAGCACAGATGCCTGCAGACAAAATGAGCCTCTTGTGTATTTGACACAATAGCAAGAAAGGATTTCCATCTCTATGGATTCTGCATGCCACATCCAACACTGCTGTATTCCAAGAAGGGATTAGAATAGTAGAAGGGAAGGTTTGGCAGATGACAATTGAGCAATCAGCTTAACACTTTGCCTCATATATAACTCTACAAACATATATTCATGCACACTAGACACATACTCTGCTGGAATCTGGAAAGCCATAAAGTGAATGCCATTATGCCTGGAGTGTAGAGAAATATATGTGTTGTGAGGAAGAGAAGGGGCAGAAGATACATAATGAGGATAAACGATCCAGCTATGATGTTTTATGCTACTTGTAACACAAGACATAATACGTATATACTATGTGTGTGGGTATGGATGATGTCTGACTCTCCTCTCTCTGGTGGAGTGATACAGACACACACAAGCGTTCACAAATTTATACTAGGTCAGTTTTCCACAATCTGGATTCTATCACAGATCGTGGGTAGCGATTTTTACCATTGTTGTATTAGTTGGCTGGGGAATTCAGGAACTTGCTATCTACACATCTGCAGATGATTGCCCAGAATTGGGATGGCTGTAATAGCTGATAATCTCACAGTTGTCAGAAACTTCCTTCAGACACTGCTACCCTGTGAAGATTCAATCTGTTACAGTGCTTCAACTGAGATCAGAAAGCGGAAGGTTCAAGCCCCAGTTCTGCCTGATCATGATATCAGCATCTCTGGGATATTTATTTTAAGGCATTTCCAAAGCTTTCTCACTCCCCCCCTCCCCAAGTGATCCTAAAGTAGTTTACAAATCTCACTAGGAAGACTCTTGCTGTTGTAAACGTCCATGTTTATAAACTTAAAAAAAAAAAGATTGGTGAGGAAATGAAGAATGAAATAAACTTACAAGTGAAATGTCTGTGGAGATTCTCAATCATCCAGGTCATGGTTGTCCCAAAGGTGCTTTTTCAAGAGGCAACTGGGTTTTCTGCTTTTTCTTTCTTACGTTTTGCTTCTCATCCAAGATGTTTCTTCAGCTCTGACTGGATTGTGGGGAAAGGACCATCCAGTCAGACCTGAAGAAGCTTCTTGGATGAGAAGTGAAACATCTTCAAAGAAAAACCAGAAAGTCCAGGTGCCTCTTGAAAAAGCACTTTTGGGACACTACAAATGAAACATTCCCTAATGTTATAGTTTTTTCTTTCATGATCTGCATGGCTGGCTGGGGAATTCTGGGAGTGGAAGTCCACACATCTTCAAGTGACCAAGTTTGGGAAACGCTGCTTAGAGATCTCATCAATGAACCTTTTAGTGTTACTTCTTTTTGCTTCTGAAATTGAAGGATTGCTTGTCCCTTAACTCAATTATTTTTCCTTCTAAGTACAAATAACATGTGTGCCATTTAGCTAATTTTTCTTCGGCTGCTCACATGAATTTCACAGACTAGCCAGTTTTGAAGGCAGAATTTTGATTTTTGACTTGCAGTAAATCAAATTCTCTCTGCATGATTTTTTGTCTTTTACACCTTAGTGAAATGGTTCTCCAATTAATCACAGTTTGGTTCTTCTTCCCATATACTATGACATCTAAATTTCAATAACTAAAAGTGAAAATTTTAACAGGAAGCATTGATGTTCAAAGAGTATCAGCACTAATTTGGTGGTGTCTTTTGACTGCAGTTATTCACTCCGACTAGGATAGATAACTTCAGACTTTCAACTTCAGGAATGAAGTGAGGGCAGGATTGATCATTCTATCTATAGCTCCCCGTCAATCACACAATGTATGACAGAATAAACACCATAAATCTTTAAAGAAAGAATGCTGCATTATCCCAGTAATAACCAGCATTCCTTCACCATGTTTGTTACTCCCATGAACGTCCAGTCTGTGATCAATGAAAACATGAGAGGATTGTGGGCTCTGGACAGAAATTCTAACTTGAAACATTAATTGCATCCTTATAGACTAACATATAAGCAGGATGCATCAGGAAAAAAAGCCAAGTAGGTCTGTTTTTGAGTAATTTCTTATAGGGATTTGGAGATTTTAATATAAATATTATAAATATAAAAATAGCAGTGATTCAGTAGTTGATAGCAACTGGCATTCCTTCTTCCTCAAGAAAACTGAATGTTGTAAATTAATAGTACTCTGATATTACAGATACATTGGATATGAAAGATACATTGCTATATAAATAACAAGAAAAAAATCAAGGAAAGAGTTGGTCCACTAAAGAGAGAAGATGGCAAGGAAGTAACAGGCAACAGAAAGAAAACAGAACTGCTTAATTCATGTTTTGCATCTGTCTTCACGCAAAAAGAAACTATTGCTCAACCCACCAAAAATATAACTGTAAAAGACAGACCAAAAATAAAAGTTAAAATAAGCAAAAAAAAAAAATAGTAAGAGAACACCTGTCTGATCTTG
>BHFT01037569.1:0-28673 GCA_004320025.1 Laticauda laticaudata
ACAGTTTTAAAATGTTTATCCTGGTTTATATATTTCTAACCCAAATACCTGTTAGGTGACTTATATTCCTAACACACATAGAGTAGAGATATTTACTTATTCTTAATAAAACATAAATATATATGTTAAACTGTCACAGAAATATTTTGCTAGTTGTACTAGAAGCTGAAAGTAATCTCTTTAATAGAATAATATGCTATTTTCCATGAATTTTTCTGACAATATTTCCTTCTTCCAGAAATTGTCTTTGGCAATCCTTCTGGAAACATTTGTTGAGTTATTTATACTGTCCTCTGTAAAGTAATTTTATTTTGCTAACATCATAAAATAACACTGTTTGGCTACAAAAATTTAAAGTCTTCTTCAGGGGTGGGATTCAATTTTTTTAACAACTGGTTCTTTGGGCATGGCTTAGTTGGTGGGAGGGGTTTGGTAGTTATGTGGCTGTCTGAGTGTGGCCAACTCAACATCAGGGAACAAAAGAAAAAGGGAGAAAGAAATAGAAAGGGATAGACAAAGTTGGGGTGGAAGGAAGGGAGAGAAAGAAAGAGCAGGAAGGAGGGAGGGAGGAGAGGGGGGAAAAAGGACAGATTCTTTGAAATAGGACAGGAATCTAGGGCTGGAAGGGATCTTCTTTAGTCTAAGGGTTTTCAAAGTTTGCAAGTTTGCAATTCCTGAACTAACATGACTGGAGGAGGAATTCTGGGAGTTGAAGTTCACAAGTCCTAAAGCTGTCAAGTTTGAAGACCCCTGTTCTAGTCCAACCCCCTGCTCCAGCTGGAGATCCTTACAGAATAATAGAACAACAGAGTTAGAAGGAACATTGGAAGTCTTCTAATCCAATCCCCTGCTCCAGCAGGAGACTTTACATCATCTGGAATCTGGATTATTTTTGTGCTGAAGGGGACATTAATAAAGAAATATAGTAAAATATATTATAGCATTAAGTAGAGAGCTATAAGCATTTGTTATATCGCTGTTGTAAAAAAGATTTCCTTAACCTTTTACTTATAAAACAATTATAAACACATGCCTGCAATGTGTTCCCCTCTCCTATAAAAACACATGATTGTCCCAGAGAAATCAATCTGAATCCATCTGTTTTCCTGGATTGATACTTTTAGGAATATAAGTCACCTAAAAGGTATTTGGGTTCGAAATATATAAACCAGGAAAGACATTTTAATACTGTCTCTTTAAGGGAATGGAAGAGCATGCAATTGGGTGTGGTTTCTCAAACGGCCATAAGATGGAACCAGAAACCTGGATTGTCTTCATCTGAGTCTCAGAAGAGAGTGTGTCTGAGTGAGTCTCTCTGTTTCCTTCTGTTGGAAAGTATTGCCGTTGCTCCATTTTTTCCTAATTGACTGATATTACTGGATTTAATGTAAGTCTGACACTGAATTGTTTTTGATACTGGAATTTGATATATTTTGGATTATCCCTGGATGAAAACTGACNGACTGCCTATTTTGGACTTTGCTTAACATTTCTGGAAGTAAAAACCTACATTTACTGTACAGTGTATCTGTGTGCTCCATGTGTATTATTCCAACACTACTCTCTGTATGTCTCCCTGTATGCGCTCATTCTCAATAGATACATTTCACCCCATGGGAATGAAACATACCTCTCTCAGAATGTAAAAATCGCAATTCCACACCTTTGAAATATGCTGTTAATAGCTTCCTTAAGTGGTCAATTGTGATCAATTAGATGGACAATAGGAGAAGAGATAGGGAGAGATTTGTCTTTTGCAAGAAAGACATAAATCTAAGTTAGAGAGTTTTACACTGCAGTTACTCCACTTCTTAAAGGTACAGGGCATTTTTCTGTATTTTGTAGAATTTTCCTCCCATGTCTCTTGTAATGTGCTAGGAACTTCTTCCCAGATCTTTAACTTTAATCAAAGAATAAAAGTCTGCTTTCTTTGTTTGGCAAGCCTCTTTTTAAGTTTGTCTTGGTTCATTTTTGGCTAAAGCGTACTGCCAGAACTTACAGTGCCTCTAACAGAGAGGAAAATTGGTAGAGGAGTTTATTAGGGCAAGGCTGCCATGCAGAGGAAGCAGAGATAGTCCTTCACTTATGATCACAATTGAGTCAAAAATTTTGGTTGCTAAGCAAGAGCGTTGTTCAGTGAGTTTCACCATATTTTACTCATGACATCTCCTGCCTAATATGCAGGCTAGGGAAGTAAATATGAAGGCGTGTGCAATGTTCTAATGTACAGAAGTTATAGTTAAATGTGTGCAGAAAGTGGACTGTGGGTGTGTTTTTCCAAACACAGTGAGATTGAATGTATATAGTTTTAGAAGAGTTCTGTGTATTTGTGAGTGTGTGTGTGTGTGTGTGTGCACGTGTGTACATAACACAGTGTCTATAGTAGATAGTGTATCTTTTTGTGTGCCTATACACACACTATATCATGTAATATGTATGTACAATATGACATATATACATAGGATTAAATAGTGAATTTTGAATGTTCAGTAGTAGTAAATAAATAGAGAGGGAAATTGTATCTCTGAGGTGAGGAAAGGCCAGGCAAGGCACCCGTTGATGTGAGTGATGTCAAGTTGGCCACTCCCACTCAGTCACATGACCACCCAGCACATCCATTCAGCCACATGACCATCAAGACATGCCCACCCAGTCACATGACCAGCAAGTCACATCCACCAAATAAGCCATGTCCACAGAACTGGTAGTAAATAATTTGAATCCCACCACTGTGCCATTTCCCTCTAAACAGATCCTTTGATGTGAATCCTTTGAATCTTCCTAACTACAGTAATATTTTCTCTGAAAATAAATAATAAAGAAACATGTTATGATTGGCCTTTTGGTACACCCATTATACTGGTATATTTGAAGAACAATTATTGCCAGAAAAATTACAATTCAGGATTTGTGCATACAATCTAGATAAAATCTTTCCACAAAGCCATTTTTGTGCACATTTAAATCACTGAACCATCCTTCCATTCTATTAAAATACATAAAAGTTCCCAACTGTTGGAATACATTAGATAGAATTTAAAAAAAGAAGAAAGGTAATTGTTTTTCTCCAGCACCTTCTTCCCCAAGTGAAATTGATAGGTATTTTTGAGTTGAAAATCGGATTTGATGGTTTTGCACTCATTCTATGCTCTAAACTGACAGATCACTTGTAATAAACCAAATGGGACCAATAGCTTCCAACCCTAAAACATCAATGCTGGTATATTCCCAGGAATGTAATGTTTTAAGATTGGTCTAATAACTGATTTTTGTAAAAACTCTTGTAGTCCAACAAATTTTAGAATATTCCAAGCTTTATTAACTGAGCCACTCATTCTGCTTCTTCATTTCAGGAAGCTGAGCGCCAGTAATGAGAATAATAGCCTATTGCTTTTTTTAAAATCCAATTATTTCCTCAGATTGAAATAGCAGCACATTACTCAATTTACTCAAACAACCCACAAGAGACCACTACTGTATATTCCTTTATGTTTGTGTGATAAAATGAACACCAATCTTCTGTTGGAAATTTGTCTCAATGCCTTTGTTTTATGTCATTTTCTACCAAAATCTTCATAAAATCTCTACCCAGACTGATCTTCAGAACTAAATTGGAGCAGAATTAATTAACAAATGTCAAACCCTCTTGTCAATTAAATATTGAGTTATTTGTGCAAAGGAAATTCAGTTTCCACTTTTGAAAAATCCAAATTTCAAAACTATTGCTATGAGGCCATTTGGAAAACAATATTAGGGTTGGCATAGGCCAACAATTTGTCTCCAGAAATTTACTTGGGGCAATGGAGTTGATACTGATTCTAAGCTTGCTTCATTTTTTCTGCCCCACTTTGCACCTGAACCACATTATTGGACAACAGGCCTACTGATGATCTCTGCAAAGTATGTACAATCTTAATTTGGGAAAAATGGTTTTATGCCCAGATTGAATTAAGAAGTAACAGTTTAAGAGTAAAAGTCAGTCTGTGATGGCCATGATATCTGTGAGGCGAACCATACTTAAAACTTGCCTTTGCCTTACCTATTTTTCACAATTACAGGAAACAGTGTTTCTCAAATGGGAAGTGGTTGCTTAAGCAGTGGAAACATTGACCTGATTTGTTTTTACTGACATTTATAACATATCAAATTTTTGTGCTGATATGACTGCACTCAGCAAGCGGATCACCAGCAAAGCAATGATGAAGGCAATTCTTTATCAACCTTGTCCTGAGAATGACACATTTCTGTGGAAGCAAAAGTTGACTGAGTGGATTTATTTGAGGCCATTATTTCTATAGATTGGGGCCTAATCAGTTCATTAGAGAATAACAGAATTGGAAAGGATCTTGGAGGTCTTCTAGTCAGTGGTGGGATTCAAAAGATTTCATTACCAGTTCTCTGGGCATGGCTTAGTGGGTGTGGCAGGGGAAGGATACAGTAAAATCTCCATTCCTTCCCAACTCCTGTGGGAAAGTAACTAATGATTCTCTGAACTACCCAAAATTTCCACTACCGGTTCTCTAGAACTGGTCAGAACCTGCTGATTACCACGTCTGCTTCTAGTCCAATCCCTATTTTAGGGGGTATTAGGGCTATGTGCTAGCTCCCTCCCCCCCCCTCAACATTTTAAAAAGGCATTGGGAAACCATGTTTGTATGGCTGGCAAGAAATGTTGTTCCAGCATTACTGGAACAATATCTGATCTGAAAGAGACTTTACATTTATTTCCACATTGCACAGCGCAGAAATAGAAATGGCTGCAAAGAGTTTTTGAATGCAACTTCTCTCTAGAAATCCCAAAATCTGATTGCTCTGATAACAGTTCTGGCAGTGATTTTGCAAACTTGTACAGTGTTTACTAAGCCTGTACAAAGTAAACAGCAATCCTCTGTTTATGTTTATCCTGTACACTCCTGATCATCAAAAGTTTCTTAAATTATTGTAACAGGAGAAGATTTCTGAACTACCTGTTTCTCCTGATAAGAGATACATTGTGGTATAAGAAGAGTCCTTTCTTTGTGTTCAGATTCTTTAAGCATTTTGCATGTACATGCTAGAGAGAAGCTCCCTGAAGATGGGCTCTAGCATGAATCTGAAGCTTGGAAGAAAAAATCTCTGGTCCTGGTGACCAACCCAGATTGGATCTTGCAATTTGCGTGTACTCTTTTTGGTTTTATACTTGTTATAACTGTAGCTGGGAAAGAACTCATTTTGCCATTGTAGATAAAAGGAATGCCCATGTCTCTATAAGAAGAATAGAAGAATTTAGAATGGAAATTTAAGCAGGTTCCAAGCTTCCAATTTAAAAAATAGCTATTTTCACAGGACTCATTAACAGCCTTTCCATAGGGATATTTCTCCAAACTGCTGGAGGGCATTTCCTCCCCTATACCATTTCTTCTCCCCAACCACTCAAAAGTGGCTCAAGCCCAGCCAGCCTGTCAGGCTAAAGAACTTTTCCCATTCACTCAATTCGAATGAACTTCTGAAAACATATCCAAATGTATCAAAGGAATTCTTATTGAGATGAGACAATTCCTGTAGGAGTTCAAAGCAGTGTCTGAGGTCTCTCAGGCATACAGGGATACATAAGGAGTTTAGAACCCTTCCCCTTATCTCGATATGTATTTAGTGAAACAAAAGCCAGTGTGTTAATTCCTCCCACCCTCTTGTTAGAACGAACTATTCAAGAGATTCCCAAAGGACAATCTCTCTGTGGAATTTTTATGACCTTCTCATCTCCTGGTTGTGCCTCTCAGAGGTGATAGTTTTGGCCATCTGGCTTTTCTCCCTCCATCGTATCATGCGTGGGTTTATACAAATTCGATATAAGATTAATATAATTCAGGTTACATCAAGAAAGGATTTCTTTATTAGCCTTCCCCCCCCCTTTTCTTCATTTCAAGAAATGACAAATACACGGATCTGACATCCTGCCCGCCTTAAAAACAGATAGGTCTACCTGGAAAAAAACAAAATCATGCATTACATTTGCAATTCAGGATGGTTTAACCCAGTATTTTGGTGGAACTTACATAGTAATGTGGGTGCTTTTACGTGTTGTTTGTCTACCCACTCATTTTCTGAAAAAGGAAGGTGTTTCCAAGCTACTAAATATTGTTGTGGATCCATGGTAACTGCATGAATCAAGGATGTCTTTAATTTCAAAATGTTGTTCCATGTACCATGATGGGGGTTGGAGGTGTGGGAAGGGGGGGGTCTGAGGTTTGAAGTGAGCTCTGGTTTGATCAAGCTTCAGTGAAATACTGGATGAATCTGCCTAAATGTTTTTGGAAGTTGAAGCTCTACCGTCACGGGTTAATAATTCTGGAGATGGGGAAAGGGCCAATGAATGTTGGTTCCTAATTTCTTAGAGGGTGTAATGATTTTAAGAATTTTGTGGACAAGCATACATGTCCCCAATCTTGAAAAGTTTAGGTTCGCAACATTTTTTTGTCTGCATGAGTTTTGTAACTGCTCTAGCTTCCTGTAAAGAAAATCTTACCACTGGCCACATGGCTTGTAATCCATCCACTCCTTAAGGGAGGGGATTCAGGATCTTAGTGGGTAGTTCCGGCATGGGTTGAATCTTGGCCCGTGGCTACCTGGAAATGGGGTGAACCCGTTTCTACTATGGACTGAGTTATTGCATGCTACCTCTGCAAACAGAAGAAGGTCAGTCCAATTATCCTGTTGGTGAGAATAAACATTTTAAATATTGTTCAAATATGCTGTTCACCCTCTCTGTCGTCCATCCATTTGGAGGAGATTTCCTGACGACATCCCTGGGTGGAGCCTAATAGGTTTAAAAATGCCCGCCAAAATTTGGATGTGAACTGAACACCCCTACCTGAGATAATCTGTTGGGAGTTCCATGAAGGCAATAGATATGTATTAGAAATATCTTTGCCAATGCCTTGGCAGTTGGGATCTTTTGCATGAGATAAAGTGAACCTGTTTGGAAAAAGATCAGTTACAACCCAAATGACAGTATTTCCAGCACTTTCGGGAAGCTCCACTATAAAGTCCATAGAGATCTCTTTCCAGGGAGCAGAGGGTTTGCTACTGTTTGTAAAAGTCCAGGATATTTTCTTGTCTTCTCTTGCAGCAGCACAGGTAGGGCAGCTGCAAACACTTTCAATGTCCTTTTTGAGGGACGGCCACCAAAATTGTCTTTTGATGAGGTGCAGAGTTTTTACAAACCCAGTGTCCTGCTATTTTGGAGTTGTGACAGTATTTCATGATGTCCATTCTCCAGTTTGCAAGGACATAAAGGTTGTTCTCTACCCAAAGCCAGTCTATCTTGAGTAAACATTTTTGTGAGCCTGGAGCCAGTCATCCTTAGGTAGTGCTTCCTAAAATATTGACTTCATTGTGTCTTCAGTCAGGATGATTTTTTTTTCTCTTGCCCCGATCATTACTTTGGCTGCTAGTTGGGTCGGTTGGATCATCAGTTTTATAACCTCAATCTTTTTACTGTTGTATTGGGTTTCTGACAGTGCATCTTCTAAGAAGTTCTTTCTCCCAGGAAAATATTTGAGAGTGAAATTAAAACATTTAAGTAGTTAAACGTTTTAAATTAAAATTAAATTAAAAAGTATTGAGCCGACCTTGCTTGTTTTTCGGAGAGTTTCTGTGGATTTTTCAGAGCTTCCAGATTTTGTGATCAGTCCATACTTTAAAGGGATTTGGTTTCCTTCCAGGAAATGTGAGCATTGCCACTGCACAGTATTGCTCTTTCTCCCATTTGGCCCATCTTTGCTTGGTTTCCGTCAGTTTCTTGGATGTATAAGTGCATGTTGTAATTGTCCACTTCCATTCTTTGGAGGAGGACTGCTCCACAGCAACATCACTAGCGTCTGCTTGGATGACAAAAGGTTGTTCAGGATCTGGGTCCTTAAGGACTGGCTCTGCTGAAGATAGATGTTTGAGTTTTCTCGAATGCCACTTGGCATTCCATTGTCAGATAAGGGGTTGCCTGGTTTGGGTTTCTCCCCCTTTCATTTTTTAGCAACTTTGTGATAGGGAGGGTGATTTTTGCAAAAGCTGGAATGAATTGGCGATAAAAGTTCACAAACCCAGGAAACTTTGCAGTTGTTTGTGGTGTGCGGAGGGCCCAGTCCAGTACAGCTTTTACTTTCTGTGGGTCCATTCTATTCCCTCGTGGATATTCTATGTCCTAAAAAGTCAAATTTTTCTTAGTGGAATTCGCATTTAGAGATTTTTGCATATAGTTTAGCATAAGAGTTTTGTGAGGACTGCACGGAGTTGCTTGATGTGTTCTTCCATTGTTTCCATGTACATTAAAATATCATCAAGATCCACTAGAACCCTTTTGTATAAAAATTCATGAAAGGCTTCATTGATCATCTGCATAAACATTGCAGGTGCTCCTTGCAGTCCAAAAGGGAGCACTTTAAATTGGTAGCATCCCAATGGTGTGTTAAAAGCTGTCTTCCACTCATCCCCTCCTTTATCTGATGCAGTAATATGCCTCTTGTGGTCTAACTTTGAAATTTTTTTTCCTTTCGAGAGGTGGGCTAACATGTCCTTCATGAGGGGAGTGAATACATATTCTCTATGCAAATTGCATTCAATTATTTTGTAATTAAGCACAAGCGTGCTGAGCCATCTTTCTTTCCGCGGAATAACACTGGGGCAGCTATTTTAGGATGGTCAAGTTCAATGAAACCCCTTTTAAATTTTCATCAATAAATGCTCTGAGTTCTTTCAGCTCTCTGGGGGACATGCAGTACATTTGTGGTTTTGGAATTTAGCCCCTGGTAGGATTTTGATGGCGCAGTCTGTGGCATGATGAGGTGGGAGTTCATCACAAGCTCCTGACTAAATGCTTGGGCCAGATCCTGGTACACAGTTGGATGTCTCTTGGTTGCAGGGTTAATACCCTGATCAAGGCATTTATGGGTCGCGGTACCTGGTATGGCTCCTGGTCCTTCAGTTTGTCCCTCTGCCATTCAATTTCCATGGATCAGGAGTGGTGGCTCAGGTTCTCTCATTTTCTGGTTCCCTCACTCTCCTGCAATGTCGCCCTGGTTTCATCCCTCACCTCGAGGTTCTCCAGGGCTTCCCTCATGAGGTGTTTTCTGTACCGTCTCATTCAGTCATCAGCCGGTGGCTCTCGTCCCATTCCTTCTCGTCCCATTCTTCCTGATTCAATAGGGCCTCCAGCTCCAATTTCCACCCAGGTTTATGATTGCCCCAGGTGAAGATTACTCCTCTGGTTCTTCCATCCCAGCTGTCTCTTTTTCCTACACCTATAGACCACCGGGGCTTGTTGGAGGTTTCATAGGTAGCCTCTCTGTCTTTGATGGGATGCACCAAATCAGTATCTGGGTGGGTACCTGTCAACGTTTCTCCCCAGCATTTGGCTTCCCTTTGGTCCTTGCTGTCCTCAGACATTTTCCTTTCTTGCAGGGTCCCCTCAGTAGAGTGAAAGGTGTTTTTTTTTTTTAAAGAAAAAAAATTCCTCTCCAGGCTGACCTCTATTGCAGATGCTGTTTTCTGTCAGGCTACAGAACTTTTCCCATTCACTCAACGAGAATGAACTTCTGAAAACGTATCCAAACATATGACAAAGGAATTCTTTATTGAGATGAGACAATTCCTGTATGAGTTCAAAGCAGCATCTGAGGTCTCTCAGGCATACAGGGAGTTTAGAACCCCTCCCCTTATTTCGATGTGTATTTAGTGAAACAAAACCCAGTATGTTAATTCCTACCCACCCCTCTTGTTAGAACGAACTATTCAAGAGATTCCCAAAGTACAATCTCACTGTGGAATTTTTATCACCTTCTCATCTCCTGGTTGTGCCTCTCAGAGATGATAGTTCTGGCCATCTGGCTTTTCTCACTCCATCGTACCATGTGTGGGTTATACAAATTCGATATAAGATTAAATATATTCAGGTTATATCAAAAAAAGATTTCTTTATCAGGCCCCCCCTTTTTCTTCTTCCACTGAAGAAATGACAGATAAATGGATCTGACACAGCCATTCTCCTTACTGTTGTAATGTCAGCTTGGACATGAGGAAGGAGAGTGGAAAGAAACTATATGTAGGCAGAGTTCAATCTCAAGTTGATTTTGAAGGAAAGTTATTCCACTCCACACACAAATACAAAAAAGCCATACAATAAATTACACTCCCCCCCAATTCATACTATGGATGTCTATTTGAGCAACTGATGTTGCTTTTCATCTTAAAAGACCTGGTAAATACCAGAGAGCAAATGAGATGTAAAAGGAAAAAAATTGTTTGCAAAAGATCTGGAGAAGTCCTGTAGTACCTTTTTGGTCTAACACAGTGGTTCCCAAAGTGGGCAGTACCACCCCCTGGGGGGCAGTGGGATGTCTTAGGGGGACACTAAGAGGCAAGCAGAGTGGCAGGGGGGTGCTAAGAGGCAAAGGGGGCAGCAAAAGAGTACTGGAGGTGGGCCCCTCACAATTCAGGGGTGGGATTCTACTGGTTCATTACCATTCCTGGTAGTTTGGAGAACCGGTAAAATGGGCCCCTGGCTGGTCCTGATCTTCTCACCTGCTCCTCCATTCCATGCCCAGTCAGTCCTTATTGCGCATGCGTGACATCGTGCACATGCGCGATAATTGCTGATGGTCACAGTGGAGCATTGAAGAAACACAGCAAGCAAAGCTGGAGGTCAGTAATTTTCATTGAAAAAGCCTCCAGGTGTCACATTTTTTTTTTGATGCAGCTGTCCAGCCACACTGAAAAAAACACGCAGCATCTGGAGGCTTTTTGCAGCTAAAATTACCGACCTCCAGCTTTGCTCTGCTTCTCCAACACACCACTGCTGCCGTGTTCTAGGCGCCAGCCATGCAGACTCACCCCATTGACTGCTGCACTGCTCCACTTACAGCAATGTGTACAGTCCCGTGAACTATGCTCTGAGCTCAAAAGACTACAAGAATGAAGAAATACTAACCTATACATTGACTACTGCACAGAATGTATCAAAAGCAAGACCTTCAACCCAATATCCATCACCCAACATGCAACATTAGACATGTACACCTCTTACTTCCTCCAGATCCACTACTACGTATCTAAGATACAAATTACTCAATGCAAGAGGCCTCGCAAACGAAATGCATGAATTCCTCATCTTACTAAGCACAGCCACATTCGATATTAAATTTGTCTGGTTGAGACGTAGTTGAATGCATCTTTTCCAGACTCCATGACTACAGTCAGAGAATATCACGTTTATTGGTCAGATCATGAAATCCATAGAGGTGGTGGAGTTGCTATCTTCATAAAAAAATCACTAAATCTCAGAAAGATTCAAATTACACAAGAACTTGTTTTTCCAGAGACCATCATTTGTGAACTGTCCTTAAATACCATATCCGCTTCTTATTATGCCACAGAGCTCCTGATTATGACATAGTTCATGCAAACAAAGTAACTTCACTGCTGACAAGGGCTGCCTCTTGTCCACACCCTCTTATTTTCCTTGGTGACCTCAGTCTACCTCTTATACATTGGACCCTAAAGGAATGTACAACTGAACCCATACATGCAACCCTGTACAATGCTGCTATCATACTGCGACTAAATCAATTAGTAACTAACAACATCAGACTCAACAACTGCCTCAACCTCAATTTATTTAACAACTCAAACTCAATTTATTAGCTACAAATACAAGAACCCTTTTCAAACAGTGACCACAGTATGATTGACTTTTGTCTCAATTTATGCCCTCACAAAGATGGTCATAATGGTGGATCTCCAAAATACAATTTTAAAAAAGCCAACTGTGATCTCATTGATGCCGACTTATCAGCTCTTGATTGGCACATTCTGTTCTCTAACTGTAATATTACAGAAGACCATTATAATGCATTCTTACTTGAACTTGAAAGAGCCATAAAACTATATGTATCATTAATAACCCCTAAATAAAAAAAAAACAGATTACCCATAACAATAAGAAAACTCCAATTAAAAAAAAATCACTGTGGTATAAAAACAAAACTAGCTATGTAGCAAACTTTAAAAACCAATACAACACCTTATGCCGACATATAAAAACAGAATGCACAAATTATTACTGCAAACAAGAGGAAAACCTCCTATGTACAAAATCTATCCACGTCTTCTATGATTTTGTAAACACCAAACTTAAAGACTCAAGAACTATCCCGCCTCTAAAGGGACCAAATGGGAAAGACTGCAGTGACAAAGCTGTTAAGGCCAACCTCTTCAGCACATTCTTCAGCTCAGTCTTTATTAACAGCAATGACTCATGCCCCACATTTCTAGTCATACCACAACTAACTGCAATTTACTGCATATTGACTTTACAGAAGAAAACATAGAAAAGGCTTTACGTAATTTAAAAACATCCCTATCTATTGGCCCCAGTGGATTATGTGCATACTTCTCAAAAAAACTTTCCTCTGTCATAGCAGAACCCCTAAGCATTATATATGATATATCATTCAGAACCAAATCCATATCATTTAGAACCAGCTCCTTACCGAACCTATGGTCCTTAGCTATGGTCATCTCTATATGTAAAAAAGGTGACCCCAGCCTGGTTAAAAACTACAGATTATGTTGTGTCACATGTAAAGTCATGGAATCAATCATCACCCTCCACTAAGAGTCAAACAACCTACTCTCCAAAAAACAATTTGGTTTCAGGAAAAAATTGTCCTGCAACCTACAATTCCTACACCGCAAAAACCTATGGACTATGGACCACTCGACCAAGGTAAAGCAATAGATGTAATTTACATAGACTTCTGCAAAGCCTTTGATTCAGTAGTACAGGACAAATTACCGTTAAAACTAAAGCCCCTGTCACACTGCACCAACGGATGCAAAGAGGATGTAAAATGGACAAAAAAGCATGCCATCCATTGGTTAACGCAATGTATCCGTTCTGTACTCACTGCCTCCGTTTTGCTCTCAGCATCCGTCTATTGACATTTCATCCGCCTCAGCAAGTTTTGAGCTGCTCAAAACTTTTCCGCGAAAATGTATCCAATTCGTCATTCTGCATCTGCTAGGCATCCGCTAGGCATCCGCTAGGCATCCGCTAGGCATCCGTTCTGCACTGTTACGCATCCGCATAATCCACCAGGCATCCGTTCCGCACCGCGCAACTCGCATCGCTCGGATGCAGGGAGAAGCGGAACGGAGCAGAACGGATGCAGAACGGATGCAGAATGGAATGCAGAAAGGATGCCTAGCGGAAAACAAAGCGATTAAAACAGAAAAACGTTCGCAGAGGGGAGCTTATCGCTCGGATATTAAGGATGTCTAGAGGAGCCTAAAGGATGCCTAGAGGATGCCTAAAGGATGCCTAGAGGATGCAAAGACACCTAGGGGAAACCTATACTGCCTATAAAAAGGGGGAGCAACTCGTCTGCATCTCACTTTCAGACCAGCAGCCCAGCTGTGCAGACCTCTGCAGCCTTCATCTGACTCTTCCTCTTCCACAGCATCCAGTCATGTCAACCGTGGATCGTAAACACAGTCCTTTTTAGCAGCCACCATCTTCTGCAACAGTGCGAAGCCATTCTACAGGCTCTGTGAAACTCTACTAATCGGCGAAGAAAAGAGGCGGCCAGAAGGAGTCTGGGTCCGAAGATGGATCGGACAGAGAAGAGCAGAGTACGGACTGGTACAACAAGCATGATGGTGGAGCTAAGGAACGAAGACACTCGTGCATTCCAGAACTTCATTGAGGATGCCTCCAGCCATGTTTGACGAAGTTGTTGCAAGCAGCTGACACCCAGGTTGACCAAGGCAAACACCCAACTTCCGGCCCAGCCTGGAACCTGGGCTCAAGGGTGCACATCACTCTGCGCCACCGGCCTCAGGGACCACCCTACCAGAGCATGCAGTACGGATGGAGGTGCCACATAACACCATCAGCATTGTTGGTCAGAGAAGTGGTGCAGCCATCATCGGAAGAATACCTGGAGGAGCTCCTCCAGTGCCCCCTCCACTGAAGAAGGATGGAAAGAAAGTTGCAGAGCAGTTGGATCAGAAGTGGAACTTCCCTCCACACCGTTGGAGCCATAGATGGAAGCACTTGGACTGCAAAGCACCACCCAAGCTGGGCTCCACTTATTTTCAACTACAAGGGCTTTTTCAGCATCGTCCTCTTTGCCATGGTCGATGCTGACTACAAACTTCATGTACATCGATGCTTCAGGAAACGGTCAGCTTCAGATGCCCAGGTATACAATGCCAGTGACCTCAAGGAGGGCTGGAATGCAACCTCATCGTGGGCTTCCCAGATCCAGACCCCCTGCCCAACGACACGCAAGATGTGCCCTACTCCATCGTGGGGGATGACGCCTCTTCCCTCACAACCTACCTCATGAAAGCCCGATACACCTCCAGCATGCCTCACCCGTGAAGAGAGGATCTTCAACTACAGGCTGTCCAGGGCAAGGCGGGTGGTGGAGAACGCCTTTGGCATCCTGGCCAACAGGTTCCAGGTACTTCTCACCACCAGTTGCAGCATTGCCAGAGACCGTGAGGAGGATCGTGGAAGCTTGCTGCATCCTGCACAATCTCATGGCGCACCAACGCTACCCAGTCTTGCAGAACAGTCTCGTGGACATCCAACAAGGCATGGGGACATGGAGCCTGTGAATGGTGGCAAGGGCGAAACCTGATAGACACTGAGGATGTGCAAGGCCCCAATAGAGCCTCACATGAAGGGAAGAAGCAGCGCAACCTCCTGAACCACTGATGCAACTTCCCAGCTGGAGCAGTGGAATGGCAAGACAGGATGATAGATGATTGATGGATGCTTCGCTTCAGCCTTCTTCATCGCACTGAATGAGATTGGGCCATGTATGTTCGGTGCGCCTACAATGCAACAGAGCGCATTTAATAAAGAGTTCTGTTTATGTTCAAATGTGTGGATCAGTGCTTACATTGCTATTGATAATGAAGGTGTGGCACCTGGGAGGGTGGACCATAACAGTCCCACTATGCTTGCACTGGAGGTTTATCTATTCCCCACAGCTATTACCCATCCCAAAGGTATCCCTGCTCATTCCACAGGTATCCTGCCACCCCCACTGCTATTCTAACCCATCCCACAAGCATGCAAGGCTTAAACCATTTCTAAAAGAATTCCACCAAGACTTTATTTAAAAAAAAAGAAATTGAAAGCAAGTGTGTGAATCAAAGATAAAACTTTATTGAACAACAAGCTGTAAAAGAAAAATTGACCCAAGTCAAGTGTCCAAATAAACTCCACAGGTAGACAGCCAGCCAGTCTCTGGCACTCCGTCTTGTCACTCGGAGGTGTTGCCATAGTCTCATGGGTGAAGGGTCCAGGTGCTGGGAGTGGGTGCTGCTGGAGTGCTGGTCTGAAGCACCACATGGGGTGCTGGCCCTGAGAGGACAACAAGGTGACGCGTATGTTGAGAAAGCTCTCGGACAGCTGGCTCAGACCCATTGATGCTGAGAGATCCTTCCTCCATGCCATGGGGTGTCAGCCCAGTACTGATGACAGAGTACTGAGGCCGGGCTTGGCTGTGGGGTGGAGGAAGGAGTAGGTGTAGTGGGCTGTCTGCTCTGCAGCTGGGTGAGGACTGGCGTGGGTGGTCATCGATGGTGTGGGGTGGCATCGCTGTCGTCGGTGCATCATTGGCGTGGCTGGCATCGGTGGCATCAAGTGGAACCGAGTGGCAACGGTGTCACCGATGAGTCTGTGCCTGGACTGGGAAGGGCTGCTGCCTGTGCTTGCTGACGACCTCCTGGTCGCCGTAGCCCTGGTAGGTGAGGGCTGTGGAAGCCTTGGTATCGGAGGGACGTCACCTTGGGTGGAGGAGCAGACCTGGACTGGGTGGAGCAGGTTTCCTCTGGTCTGGAGGTTGTGGCAGCAGCTCGGTGATCCGGTCCTTCACCACCTGCGTACTGGGGATTCCGCCATGTCCCTGAGGGTCTGGTTGCACATAGGTGAGGAAGGGGCTGCGATTGGAGGATGAGAGTCGGTGTTGACCAGCTGAGAGAGGAGATCTATGCTGGTTCCGGATGGTGTCCCTGATCTCCAGCAGGACAGTGTGGCTCTGCCCCTCCTGCTGCTCTGGCTCTCTGGCCTTTCTGTGGAGGTGGAGCTGGGTGGTGTGATGCGGGTACGGCTGTGGTGGACGCGATGTCTCCTTTTCTCCCACCGCCCAGGGAGTTCCTCCATGCGCTCCACCACAGTTACAAACACCTGTCCGCGGGTTTTCCGCCGTGGCATGCTCCACAGAACCTGCCTGAGAACAGGGGACAGACTCTCAGCCGGAAGAGACTAGCTCTCAGCAGGCTGCCGGAGAGAGAGGGTTGTGAGAGGGGCTGCTGGTGCTCCTCGGTGGCGGATCTACACCCTCCAGGAAGCTGCACCTAGCATGACGTAGCTCTCTTCTGTCCGTCAGCTTAACTGTGGCCTGGCCAGATTCTTCAGGTGCAGCTCCCATCCAGTGTGCATGTGCTTCCACCAGCGAGGAGCACCTCTATGTGTAGCCCATACTCTCAGCCTTCTCTCTCCAAGCAGCCTGCTTCCTTTTGGTGTCCCCTGTACAGCCAGTGTCCCTTCCGCCACAGATAGTCATTCTCTTCTCAGCCACTCCAGCACCTCATCCTCGTGTTCCTCCTCATATTAGTACTGCCTCCTCTCCCGTTGTCACATACGCCTCTTCTCCCTTGGCAGGACCAGATGGGCCTCATCAGAAGGGGCTCCCAGGTAGTAGGGCTTGCTCCTCCACACCACCACCAGCAGCAGCACAGCAGGATCATCATCATCATCATCATCATTCATCATCATCATCATTCATCCCCAGCAGGATCATCATCACATCATCAGCACAGCAGCAGCAGCAGATCATCATCATCATCAGCAGCAGCAGCAAGGATCAGCAGCAGCAGCAGCAGCAGCACCAGCGGGACCAGGATCAGCACAGCAGCAGAGTAAGCACCAGCAGTGCCAGGCAAGACTAGGAGCACGAGCAGGACCAGGAACACAAGCAGGACCAGGAGCACCAGCAGGACCAGCAGGACAAGAGCAGGATGAGCAAAGACCAGGAGCATGAGCAGTACAAGCAGCACGAGCAAGTCCAGGAGCACAGGCAGGACCAGCAGGACCAGGAGCAGCTTCAGCAGAGTAAGCACCAGCAGAAGCACCACTGCCAGGAGGCAGCTTCAGGCAGAGAGCTCCAGCACCAGAAGACGAGCCGCAGCAGCAGAAGCCCCAGCAGAAGCAGAGTCAGGGACATGGGGCGGAGGGTGCCCTGTCCCTCTTGCCAGGGATGGCGGCAGGTTGCTAGGCTTTCGCTTCTTCCCCATGGTGTGGGGGTTGCTGGCTGGCAGGGAGGCTGGCAGAGCTGGCAGGCACCAAGGCTGGCAGGAAAGGACTTGCGCACAAGGCCTGGCAGAAGGCTGGCAGGTAGCCAGGCGACGAAAGCTTGCATTGCAGGCACCACCAAGGCTTGGCGAGGCTGGCAGCAAGGCTTGCAGGCAGCATGCAGGCAGGGCAGCAAGGACCATGTATCCGGCAGCAGGTACTTTCCTCCAAATGCTGCCACGGCGAGCTGCTTCCCTTTATATCCGCGGGAGCCTTACGAATGCATCCCCCCTGCATGCGCAATTAATGCTCGGCCATCCGTTCGACTTCCGCTGTGCATCCGCCACTTTCGCTGTGCATCCTGTATCCGTTCCACGTCCGCTTGCTGAGGCCCCCCCCAGAAGCTACGCGGATGTGCCATCTGCTCCCACTCGCTAGGCTTCTTTACACGCATCGCTTCCATTCACCCTGCATCCTCCCGCGTTGTTCCTTTTCCGTGTTATCCGCTCCGGTTTATGCCAAATTTTTTGCCTCCTTTTGAGATGAATAATAACGGACGGAACTTTTTGTCGTCCGTTGATGTCCTTTTTACTAACGTTTTTGCATCCGTTGGGCAGTGTACAGAGGCCTTAAAACTCTTATCCATTTCCGGATCCCTTCATAAGTGGAATTACTGCATCCTGTCAAACAGGGCAAACAAATAGTAAGAATTAGGTGAGCGCTTTATCAAACCCGTTGCTCCAGTTAACAGCGGCATCCCCCAAGCGCATTGTAGGACCCACACTCTTTACAGTCTATATAAATTACCTTTGCGAGCACCTTATAAAGCAACTGCATCCTTTCGCAGATGATGTAAAAACTATTCAAACACCAACTGACAATGCTACTTGCTCTTCAAAGTGACCTTATGTATTTGAATGGTCAAACATCTGGCAACTCCAAATCTCAACCAAAAAATGCTCTTGTCCTACACATATGGTTAAAATAAATCAGCAACAGCCAAATACAAACTAGGTGTTATGACCTCATTGATGACCCTCACTCTGTTCAAGAAGCTAGAATACCTCATATCTAATGACCTAGCTCCAGAGCTCACTAAACAGGCAATGCCAAAAAAAGGCATTAAGAGTTGTAAATCTAATCTATATGAAAGCTTCTCCTTTGGAAATATTGGAATTGCTAACTAGGGCATACAAAACTTTGCTAGACCAATATTTCAAATACAGCCTCCACTGTTGGAATTCACACTGTATATCAACTTATACAAATTGAGGAGTCCAGAAATATTCAATGAGAGAGTACTAACATTCCTCTGCCGCAACAGAATACCTTATTATCACCAGACTTGAAATTTGGCGCTTGGACCAATTCTTGAACTATGCCGCCTACAGTTGAACTTAAGCATAGTACACAAAATTATCTGCTACAATGTCCTATGAGTCAATGAACTACTTCAGCATCCAACCACAACAACTTACAAGAGCACACAATAGATACAAACTCAATGTTAACTGTTCCAAACTTGATTGCAGAAAGTACGACTCAGCAACAGAGTGGTTAATGTCTGGAATGCACTACCTGACTCATAGTTACATCTCCAAACCCTCCCTTAATCTCAAACTATCCACTGTTGACCACACCCCATCCAAAAAAAAGTCCTAAAGGTCTGTAAGGGTCTGTGCCATAAATGCCACCATCGTTGCTCCCGTCCCTGTCCTATTGCTCCCCATTTAATCATATCTATTTTCTGTATTGCTACTCATGTTTATTTACTTATACCTATTATTTTTAAGGCAATTGACCAAATCAAACAAATAATAAATAACATAAATAAAATAAAATAGAGAGAAAGAAAGAACAGAAAGAGGGAGGAGGGGAGGGAGGGTGGAGAAGTGATGGGATATGGAAGAAGGAGGCAGAGACAGAGAAAGAGAGAGGCCCAGGGAGGTGGATGGACCCAACAGCAGAAAAAGTGGCGGAGGAGGAACCTGTTCAGTCTCTTGCTGCTCATCGCTTCCCACCGCTCACCAGAAATGTTGCTGAATGGTTGAGAATACTACCACTGGAACTACTGGTCTGACAGGTTTTATTAAAAGGATATGTTTTTTTGTGAGCTGAAGCTTAATTTCATCAACATGCAGGAATGACTAAACTGATGTAGCCATTTCAGTTGAGGTGAGGTGAGAAAAGAGGAGGAATGGAAGAGAGAGGAGAAGACAGCTTGCCTTTATTAGAGTGCCAGGTTATATAAATAGAGAGATTGCCAGCATCTTATCAATGAACAATTATTAGTATATTGTTGTTTAAAAAATCCAGCCGCATTTGTTGAGATTGCCTGAGTTTGAGATGTGCCTGAGTTGGTTTTAGGCAAGAATTTGCATATGAGAATTTTAAATATGTTTCTGCTACAGTTCAACATAATTAACACTGTCCATATGTTAAAAGTAACAGTATATACTTGGATATCATTTGGACAGTTTTCTTTGAAAGCCATTATTGCTTCCAGATTAGGTTAAAAGGGTTACATTTGGACATTTATATGTAGCACTGATTACCTGGTCATTTTTTAATTTACTGCACTGCATGCACTCGGTATTTTCAGCATTTGTAAATATATGGGTATTTTTCCTTATTTTCAACTTGTGGGAAGTGGCTTACTAAAGGAGGAAGTGATTTGGTATGAACAATTAGATATTACTTTTTTAACATTTAATGGTTCAATCATTAAGAGATTCCTCAAAAACCCAAAAATTTTCTCTGTATGTATAAAAACAGTATGCCCAATCTGCAGTGATAGCTGCATGCCTAGACAGCTAGTAATTGCAGTGCCAAAAAACATAAACTTTTAACATTATTGGGTGGTATTTTATATACATTCACGATATTATATATTTATATGTGGCCACAGCACGATTCCTCTTCAGGACAATGTAGGCCAAAGAAGCCAAAGGTGGACACCATGAAAAGTAAATGAGGGTCCCAACTGCCTCTTGCATTTCATCAAGAACTATAACTAATATTGTTTCAAACATTGGTCATCTGCAACTTGCCCTAATTAAAGGTATTGATTCATGTTTTGTAGCATTTATAGGGGTAATAAGCAACCATAAACTGGTTTAAATTGGAAACGAGTGATCTAAAGTAGAAAGACACAACCTTGGATCCTACAAAAATATCCTTTCAAATTCTATGTGTTATTTTAAGCCCATGTCACCACTGCCAATGGCATGCAAAAAGGACACAGCGGACGAGCAAAATGTTCCATCCGTTGTTATCCGCTCTCAAAAGGTGGCAAAAATTTGCATAACCGGAAGCGGATAACCACGGACGCGGTTGGAGGACGCAGGGCGGATGGAAAGCGGATGCGCGAATGGAAGCCTAGCGGATGGAACGGATGGAAGCAGAGTGTCACATCCGCAGGGGCTTCCGGGGGTTCTCAGCAAAGCGGTTCCGCGGAACGGAAGCGGATGCAGAGCGGGAAGCCTAGCGGATGAACGGATGCACAGCGGTATGCACAGTGGAAGCCTAATGGATGCTTGGCGTTAATTGCCGCATTCGGGGAGGATGCCATTGCGTCAGCCCCGCAGATATAACGGAAGCAGCTCGAAGCAAGTCGCCATTAGAGAAAGGAACCTGCTGCCCGGACGGATTGGCTGCCTTGCCCGCCCTGCCTGCAAGCCTTGCTGCAGCCTTGCTGCCACCCTCCCTGGCCACCCTTGGTTCCTGCCAGCGCTCCCTGCCAGCCAGCAACCCCAACAACCATGCGGAAAGCACAGCCAAAGCCTCAGCCATCTTGCTTGCCAGCCCTGGCAGAGGACAAGGGCTACCATCCCGCCCCTGCGCCCTAACTCTGCGTTCTCCTCGGGCTTCTTGGCAGCACGGAACTCGCTCTTCTGGGACTGGCGTGTCTTGCTGCTTCTGCTTCTGGAGGAGCTTGATGACAAGCAAACTCCAGCACCAAGCCACCTCCACAGCACTGCACCCTTCACCCCTGAGATCTGAGCGACCCAAGAGGAGTGCCACAAGACTCAATGTTTTGTCTTATACTTTTGTTAAATAAAGTTCTATTTTTTGACTTCACACACTATGCTTCATTTCCTTTTTTTAATAAAGTCTTGGTGGGAACTGTTTAGAAATGCGTTTAAGCTTGCTTGCTTGTGGATGGGTAAGATAGCTTTCGGATGGGTTACAATACCTGTGGCATGAGGGGTAAAAATTGTGGGATTGCGGTTAGGATAGCAGTGGGATAAGATAAACCTCCAGTGCAAAGCATAGTGGGACTTTTATGCGTCCACCCTCCCAGGTGCCACACCTATGCGCCCTTAATATTCAGATAACGATATAATCAATCATCCACACATGTCAACATAAACACAACTCTTTAATAAACGCCCTGTTCATTGAGGCCAACCAAACATACATGGAAACAATCTCATCCGTGTGATGAGACAGGCTGAAGGAAGCATCCATTAAACATTACCATCCTGTCCTTGCCACTCCACGTCCAGCTGACGGGAGTTGCACCAGTGCCAGGAGGTTGCGTGCTTCTCGCCGTCACGTGAGGCTCTGTGGGCCTTGCACATCCTCAGTGTCTATTCAGGTTTTGCCCTTGCCTCCATTCCCCAGCTCAATGTCCCCATTGCCTTGTGACGGTCCACAAGCCTGTTCTGCAAGACTGGGTAGGCGGGTGTTGCATGAGATTGTGCAGGATTGCAGCAAGCTGTCCACGATCCTCCTCACGGTCTCTGGCTATGCTGCATGTTGGTGAGAAGTTACCTGGAACCTGTTGGCCAGGATGCCAAAGGCGATTCTCCACCAACCCATCTTGCCCTGAACAGCCTGTAGTGAGACCTCTTTCATGGGCTGAGGTATTTGGAGGTGTAGGGCTTCATGAGGTAGGTTGTGAGCGAGAAGGCATCATCCCCCACGATGAATTGGCACATCTTGCTTGTCGGTTGGGCAGCGGAGGTTCTTGGAATCTGGGAAGCCCACCTGAGATTAGGCCTTCCAGCCCCTCCTTGAGGTCATTTGCGCCGTTGTATACCTGAGCATCTGAAGATGAGCCGTGCCTGAAGCATCGATGTACTGAACTTGTAGTCAGCATCGACCATGGCGAATTAGATGATGCGAAGAAGCCCGTCCTGTAGTTGTGAAAGTGCACCCCGGACTTGCTGGAGCTTTTGCAGGCCCACTTGCTGCCATCTATTGCCTCAAATGCGTGTGGGGGAGTTTCCACTTCTGGATACCACTGCTCTGCAAACTTTCTTCCATCCTTCTTCAGTGGAGGGGTACTGGCAGAGCTCCTCCTTGTATTCTTCGATGATGGCCTGCACCACTTCTCTGACACAATGCTGATGGTGTTGTTGGCACCCTCCAGCCGACTGCATGCTCCTGTTAGGTGTCCCTGAGGCCAGTGGCGCAGAGTGAGTGCCACTTTGAGCCCAGGTTCCAAGGCTGGGCCGCGAAGTTGGTGTTGTCTTTCAACCTGGGTATCAGCGCCTGCACAACTTCTCAAACATGGCTGGAGCATCCTTCATGAAGTTACTGGAATTGCCCGAGGGCTTTGTTCCTGACTCACACCATCAGCTTGTTGTACAGTCCGTCCTCTGCTCTTCTGGAGAACCATGTCTTTGCGACCCAGACTTTGTTGGGTGCCTCCTTTTCTTCCTTGTTAGTAGAGTTCACAGAGCCTGTAGATGGTTTCGCACTGTGCAGAAGATGTGGCTCCCGAAAGGGACTTTGTCACAATCCACGTAGCCATGACTGGATGCTGGTGGAAGAGGAAGAGTCAATGAAAGGCTGCAGAGTCGCACAGCTGGCTGCTGTTCTGAAAGTGGAGATGCAGGCGAGTGCTCCCCCTTTTATAGGCAGTGTATGGTGTTCCCTTATGCCATCCTGCTTAGGCATCCTCTAGGCTCCTGCCAAGACATCCTTAATATCCGAATAGTCCCCTGTGCAAACGTTTTTTCCATTTTAAACGCTTTGTTTCCGCTAGGCATCCGTTTCCTGCATCCGTTTCTGCGTCTGCTTCCGCTTCCTCCATGCGTCCGAGCGATTGAGAGTGCGCGGATCGCAGAACGGATTGCCTTGCGGAAATAGCGATGGATGCGTTAACGGATGCTAACGGGATCGCTGTGCAGATGCGTAGCGGTATGCAGAATGGACGAACTGGATACAATTTTCTGCACAAAAGTTTTGCGCAGCCCAAAACTTATGGAGCAGATGAAATGTCCATAAACGGATGCTGGACAGATAGAGAGGAAGCCAAACGGAGGCAGTGAGTACATCGCGTTTTCCAACGGATGGCAAGCTTTTTTGTCCGTTTTACACCTTCTTTGCATCCGTTGGTTCGGTGTGACATGGGCTTAAATAGTAGCAGACACATTCTTGAATACATGGGAATAATAATTGTAATTGCATTTAATCCATTTTAATTTAATTTAAATGAAATAAAATGTAGGTTCTACAGTTATTGAAATTCATTCCACCCCGCCCCCCCCATTAAGCCACACTCAATACTCCATAATGAGAAAGTGAAAACAGAAGTTTAGAAATGTTTGTAAATTTATTAAAAAGAAGAAAACTGAAATATCACATTGCTATAAATATTCAGACCCTTTGCAACAACGCTTGGTCAGCTCAGGTGTTTCCCATTTCTCTTGATTATTGCTGACATGTTTCTGCATCTTGATTGGAGTTGATCTGTGGTAAATTAAATTGATTGGACATGATACTTTCTGAATACATTGTATATGTTTTCTCACATTTCATGTTTTCTCACATTTTAATGTTTGACATGGGATACACACACACACACACACACACACACACATCTATCTATATCTATATATAAAAGCAAAATACTACTCACGTATCATCACAAAATGTCCAGAACTGTAAAGCCTTTTCAAATTTTTCAAAATTACCATCAGAGCAGTGATGGGATTCAAAAATTTTTACCACCAGTTCTGTGGGCGTGGTGTGGCTTGGTGGGCATGGCAGGGGAAGGACACTGTAAAATCTCCATTCCCTCCCCACCCCACTAACCTGCTTTCCAGCTCCCTTCTCCTGTGCAGGGCAACAAAAGAAGACCCAGCCGATCAGCTGGGACTCAGGAGGCAGAGAATAAATGGGGACAGGGACAGTCAAAGGTGGTATTTGCCAGTTCTCTGAACTACTCAAAATTTCCTCTACTGGTTCTCCAGAACTAGTCAGCACCTGCTGAATACCACCTATGCATCAGAGCATTAATATTTTGTATATTATTATTAACATGCTCTGATCCAAAGGAGTTCTACTCTCCTTCCCCACCTGTTACAAATGCAAAACACAAGCAGAGGAGAGGAGTTTCAGTTTCACAGCAGCAACTAGCTTTGGTATAGAACAATTAAGCTAAGCCATACCCAGATTCTCCTTGCTCACACAGGAAATATTCTTTCAGTTCCAAACAACCTTCAACTCTCTCACACGCTGACAGGATGCTAGCCAGATGAATACTGATGGATGCCGGTAGGCAGAGGCAGAATTTTTTCCCTTTATTTTCCTCCCCAAAAACTAAGCCCAGTTTAATAATGTTAATTCACCTGAGCATTCAACAAAATTGAACATCAACTACTAACATAAAATAAGCTATTAAATTGTTATTAAACACACACATACAGAGTATACATTTTTTTTTCACTCTCTTAAACTGAGAGGCACATTCCAGTTTCAAAAAGTGATCGACAGCACCCCTCTTTGGTAGATGACTGGTCCTGTTCAAAGAAACCTTTTTTAAAAAAAATGAAAAAGGAATGACAAGTGAGATTATGCCAGATGTATATCTGCCTTATTCTTGTTTTAGTTTTTTCTGGACTAATTTAATATTTAAATAATTATCTTGGATGCAGCTAAAATCATTTGAGAGACTATATATCTAAGCTGGTCAGAACAGTGTAATAAAAACAACAAGAATTTGAGGGGGAGAGTGGATTGGTCATTCTTCTCAGAAATTCTGGGAATTATTGTACTGGGTAATAGGACATTGATGTGTAGGATTAGTAATGGAAAGGATGACTGATAACAAACTGTACAGTAGAAGGTGGTGTTAATTGTATTCTGAATACAATCCTTCAATAGAACAGGGTCTCATAAGAACAATCCATTGACAGTAACAACAAATAGAATAGAATAGAATTCTTTATTGGCTAAGTATGATTGGACACACAAGGAATTTGTCCTGGTGCAAATATTCTCAGTATACATAAAAGAAAAGATACATTTGTCTGTAGAGTTGTAATTGCAGGAATGTTCCAATCTTGGATGGCAAACCTCAGATAAAGAATGTTTCCAAGTAAATACAACTCAGGCAAACAAAGTCACTCATCGAAAGAAGGATCAGAGAGGGGAAGTAAACTATGTTAGTCTTTAACTAGAGATAATTAATTGTATAGATTACTGTGCTAAACAGTAACGAAAGTTAAGCAGTGACCAAAGTTAACCAATGATGGAGGATAACTAAAAATGTGTATAAATGCAAGACTAGATTCCAATAAAGATCAACATGATTCAGTTGTTCATGATCAATCAACTTGACTGCCTCGTCATTGCAACATTTGTCAAGAGTCAAGAATCATAAGGTACAACATTTAATTATAGTCATAGGGTACAATAAGCAATCAAGTCATACTAGGAAACAGTCACTATAAATTGTAAGGATACAAGCAACAAAGTTTCAGTCATGAATGAATGGAATAGGAGCATTGAAAGATTTGGTCAGGTAAAAATAAGGTATCACAGCTGACTGATTTTTATTCTCAGTTAAAGACTCATAATTTGGGGGTTGAAGGATGATACCTCCTTCATCAACATGTGGCAACATCAAGATCAACCTCCGAAGCCTAACTCTTGCTGCTGTCTTCATTTGAAATGAGACAGTTCATAGCAGCTGCCCCATTGAGTATCTTGTCTTTAGAATTTGCCTTCCAGGTAGGCTCAGCTGGTACCAGCAAGGACAAGGAAGAACCTCTTATTTAAGGTCAGAGTTACTTACTGGTGGGATTCAAAATTTTTTACTACCGGTTCTAAGGACATGGCTTGGTGCAAGTGGCAGAGGAAGGATACTGTAAAATCTCCAGTCAGAGGTGGTATTTGCTGGTTCTCTGAACTACTCAAAATTTCTACTACTGGTTCTCCAGAACTGGTCAGAACCTGCTGAATACCACCTCTGGAATCACTTTCTGTCTTAATGTGATATACCAAGGGCTCTATTCAAAAATTAAATATCACCAAAGAAAATGTGTGAACTTATAAAACAGCAGGAGAAAGTAGTACAGGAACTATGTGGCACAAGAGACAAAAATGTAAATTTATGTTTCATAAATTAAATACATAAATTAAAAAGTAAAATATTCCAACTCCAGCAATGACCAAAGTAACAGCTTTTTTTTTTTTAAAGACCTTGGCACACAGGTGAACATATTATAATTTTCATTTGTTACCTGATATTTCTTCTTTAAAATTAAAGTTTAATTGGACTAACTTTTTAATAGTAAGCAGGTTAATAATAAACAGGTTGATCTGAAAAATAATTTTGAAGCTTAAATTTTTTGTATATTTCATTATAAGGCGTGCAAACGCCCCAACACCTTTTAAAACCATGTTTGATGGGACTGCAAGTTAACTTTTTCCTGAATAGAGCATGGTCTTACATCAAGAGACATGGAAATGAAATCCACAATGAGACAGAACTAGTCCAATTCCTTGGAGACAATTTGAAGGAAGAGGCATCTGAATGGTTCACCCAGCTCAATGATGAAGAAGCCCCTGAACTAATTAATGTGGATGACTTCCAAAGAAAGCTTCATTCACATTTTGAAGATTCTTCCCAAGCACAAGATGCAGAAGCTGAGATAAAAAGCATCAGGCAGAAGGCTAGACCCGCCAAAGATTTAGTGCTTGAGTTCAGATGCCTGGCCACTAATCTCAGGCATTGGTCTCAAAAATTACTATATCCACACAAGCCAAAACTGAATTCTGTGGGTGGCAGAGGAGGTTAAAATGTGCATTGTTCATTGTGTTTAAACAAATTTCAATCTTTGTGTATTTTATGTCATTGCAGGGGTTTCTTTTCAAATGAGGGAGGGCATCCTGTCAAGCCCGAAAATTGACATAAGTTTAACCATTTTAGTTAGTCTTAGTATATATTATTTTTCCTATTTTCTCTGTGGTAGTCATGAGGGGTAGGCTGATAAAGAAATCCTTTCTATGTAGGATTAGGTTAACAACTGTTAATGCCTTTTTGGCTATGTAGTTACAGTGGGCTCTAGCACTTAGATCATTNCATTGCTACATAAGTTCCACCTAAAATACCCTGATAAATCATCCTAAATTGCAAATGTAATGCATGATTTTTGTTTTTTCCAGGTAGACCTATCTGTTTTTTAAGGAGAGCAGGATGTCAGATCCGTGTATCTGTCATTTCTTCAGTGGAAGAAGAAAAGGGGGGGGGGCTGATAAAGAAATCATTTCTTGATGTAACCTGAATATATTTAATCTTATATCGAATTTGTATAACCCACACATGATACAATGGAGGGAGAAAATCCAGATGGCTGGAACCTATCACCTCTGAGAGGCACAGCCAGGAGATGAGAAGATCATAACAATTCCACAGTGAGATGTGTCCTGGGAATCTCTGTTTTTTGTTTCACTAAATACACATCAAGATAAGGGGAGGGGTTCTAAACTCTCTTATGTATCCTGTATGCCTGAGAGACCTCAGACGCTGCTTTGAATTCCTACATGAATTGTGTCACCTCAATAAAGAATTCTTTTTTGATACGTTTTCAGACGTTTTCAGACGTTCATTCTAGTTCAGTGAATTGGAAAAGTTCTTGTAGCCTTACATAACTATTGAAGCTGCCAACTGTCTAGTTGGGACAATAGGGTAGATCATTTCTGGACGGGCACTATTGAAGCAATCTAGATAAAGCATCTGCCATGAAGTTCTTCCCCCTGGAATGTGCTTCAATGAAAAATTAAACTGTTTGAAATACTGTGCCCAGCTAATTTGCTTAGACGACAGTTTGTGATCCATCCACACCTCAAAGGGGTGTTTTGCACCTTCTAGAAAGTGCCTTCACTTTCTAGTTTCACTTAGTTTCTAGTTTCACTTTACTGAACTGCAAAAGCTTCTTTTTCCCAAATGGCCCATCTTCAAGAAATCCAGGAAGACACCAGCATGGTTGCACAAAGATCTCTGGCAAATTGAAAGGAAAAAAGGACAAGTACAAAAAATGAAAAGAAGGACATACAACTAAGGCAGAATATCAGCAGATAGCCAGAATCTGCA
>BHFT01037572.1:0-24479 GCA_004320025.1 Laticauda laticaudata
TTTGAAATTAGAGAACAAGATGACAAACAATTTTATAAAATTTGGGATCTATTCTATCAATGGTTAGATAACAAAAGATAGTAATGAAATATGTAGAATTTTAGAAAATAATAAATATATAAAGATGTATTTTCTTTTTTTTTAATTATATCTACAAAATGAGTAAAATATGATTCTTTTATAAAACATGAATGAATAAAAGTATAGTCAACGATTGATTCATAAAGATATTAATGTACTTGATATTTGATTGAAAGTATGAGAAGATATATAATGTAATTGCAGTTGAAGACTACGAAATGGTAGCACAAAACAATTTGTAAACCAACCAGCATACTGTATGTATGTTTTTTTTTCCCTTGATGAATGGGATTTCTGGCACCCTCCTAGTTCTATGTAGACTCAGATTTGTATTGAGCATTCATTCCTGGCTTCAGTATATTTCTGCTTATATCACAGGAAATAAAATTGCTTCCAATCTTCACAGGAGTTCGATTATAACAATACTTTGCTACTTATTGAAAGTCCAAAGTTACTGTCCTTTTAAAGAGAAAGTCCGAATTTGCAATTTCGTGAAGAGGGAAGGAGGGCTGACGGGGGAAGCAGTCTGTTTCACACCCTGGCTGCAAACGTCTGAAGACCGACTCACAGCTCCTTGTGCTCACTGCCCTGCAAGGATGGGATGAATCTCACTATCTCACCTCCCTGCAAGGATGATCGTTGAGCCTCCCGGTACTGCCGAGCCCCACTGCCTTACCTTCTAGCAAGGATGGGTCGAGTCGCAGATCGTTGTGCGCTTTTGAATAGAGTGCTCCCGAACTTCGTGCCCATCAAGGAATGAGTTCTTTTCTGGCATGCTGGTCAAGGATGAGAGGAATCAGAGATTTCTGAGTACTTTTGAATTGAGCGTTTTCTGAGGAATGGAGCTCTTTTTTGGCTTGCTGGCAAGTCTCGGGTGTTAGGCTTTCCACCTCGCCAGCTGAACCCGCCTGGCGTTACCCATGCCCACTGGAGCTTCTCATGATGCCTCAACTGCTACCGCCATCTTATCTTATTATAACTTTTTTATAATGATAACTTGTACTTATCAAATTTTATTTGAGAATTCCGTGCTACTTCTGGCATTATTTTAATCAGAATTCTAACAAGCACCCCTCTAGGTAAGCTGAACAAACTTATCCTGTGGTGGGGTTTTGTTTTTTTTTTTGCATCTAATCTTGTTACTTTTCATTTTGTATAAGGGAATCATAATGTGTTCTTCCACTTGTTAGACACAGATGCAATCTTTACACACATGTTAAATAAATCACACTGTACTTTACTGGCAACCATACTAATATTTCTGCCATTACATCATCTATATTTGCTTTATTATTTCTTTTTTAGCATTTTGTTCTTGGACACTAACATTTATTTATTCCTTGTTCATTTATTCATTTCCATACCAGCCACTAAAATAGTCCTTCTAGCATTTGGTCTCTTCAATTTCATCATCCCTGCTCCCTATACTTCACTTATCTTTATTCATGTTCATCCATTAATGACTTAAGCCAAAATCAAACTTTGAAATATACAGATTTCTTTTAGGCAAATAATTCATGAAACCTTTATATTTTCAAGCATCTGAATAGCTCAATCACTTTTTCTGTACTCTTATTTCATTCACAATGTGTTCTAGCACAATGGCTTTTCTCTAGACTTCCTTAATCAAGAAAATGCATTGAACTGAATATTTTATTTGGCTAAGTATCATAGAGCACAAAGAAATTTTGAGGAAAATTGCACAAATTTGTGTAATTTTTCCTCAAAATTTTCCCCCAGACTCTTTCATTTTATTATCCTCATTTGCTGGAGCTAAAATGCAACTATTAATTCTTACTTTAACATATCTGTTGGACTTATACTTACTGAATATATTTAATTATCTTACCAATGTTTTATAAAATAACTCATATCACTTCTCTATCTAAACTCTAATTATCTGGCTTATTTATTTTATTTAGCTCTCATAATCCTATCTGCATAAGCCTAATTTCATATAGCCAATGACCTTCAAGAAATTCCAGCAGATACTTTTCTTTGCATTACTCCAAACTGTTGGTAGAATGTGCTACAGATTTAAACATATACTGAGTTCCCTTAAAAATAGTTTCAAGCTTAAAAAGCAAGATTAATCTTTTGAATTTAACCACATTTTATCAAATTCTGTTGGATGAATTAAGAGTTTTTATAGTTTTCCAACATTTTATCTCTTACTCCAGAGTTATTAAGAGCCTGAATAAACTGATGGTGAACATTTAAATAGACTGGGAGTAGATACAAGTCCCACCTCAATTGGAAAGGCTCACTAGATTACTTAGGGTTTATCAATCAGCCTTTTACTTCATAGTAACTTTGAAGTTACTATGTTACATAGCAACATAGTAACTTTCCCCATAACTTTGATGGGGAAAATTCAAGGAAGATGGTATATATGAAGAGAAATAGTAGCTTAAAAATCAACAAATGAATGAATGATAGATAGATTTACTTGTGAATGCTTGGACAGGTGAATGCTAATTATTGTCTGCCATATATCTTTACCAATAACCACACATGAAGTTCTGGGCACTACTAGATTTAGATTTACCAGATCCAGGCTGCAAATCACTTGAAGCCCATTAGATGGAAGCAAAGAGACAGCATCTTCAAGAGCTTTGAGGCTTGGATCTGCAGAGCACAAAATTCCAGAGCTCCTTAAGGATTTGATTAGTGTGATGTGCAGCATATAAATTTAATAATAAAATAAATATAACAGACACACCGATTTTTAAAGAGCAACACCGTCTAGTATGACTGGGCATGTTTTGGTTGAAGTGTACAAATCTCTGAATAGAATGTCTTCCAATATTCCATAAAACCATACATGCCTCTGTGCAATCTTGAGCAATAAATGTTGCTGCTTTTAAGAGTCACAGACATTTATTCACCTTTTTTTGGTCTGGGTTTTTTTTTGTTTGGCTGGAAAAAAAATTAGGTGCTTTTAAGGAACCAGACAGAGATACAGCTTGTGGGAAGTCCAAAGTTTTTCCTAATAATTTTCAAAGTAGGCACTGCCCTGTCACAGAATCCAATTTATTAAGATCAGAAGATTAAATTCCATGCATAATTGTTAGGTGGGTATAAGTTCCATTGATCAACAAAGTGCTTCAACCTTCAATATGTATTAATACAGTGAGCTTAGAGAGATGATGTTCAGTTGGCTGAAGTGCAGTTTCAGCTTCTAAGTAGAAGTAGAAACCATTTTGCAAAAGAAAGGTCAACACTTAAAAGGGTAATGTGAAGATAAAAATCATATCCAATATTCATGAATACAGGTAGTCCTCGACTTACAACAGTTTGTTTAGTGACCGTTCAAAGTTACAATGGCACTGGAAAAGGGACTGATGGCCATTTTTCACACTAACAACCATTGCATCATCCCCATGATCGCGTGATCAAAATTCAGCTGCTTGACAATTGGTTCATATTTATGACTGTTGCTGCGTCCCAAGTGATTCCTCCTTTTGCGACCAGCAAAGTCAATGAGGAGGTCAGCTTTACTTTACAACCGGGTTACCAACTTATTAACTGTGGTGATTCACTGTGGCAAGAAAAGTTGTAAAATGGGGCACAGCTCACTTAACAAATGTCTCACTTAACAACAGAAATGCTGGGCTCAATTGTGGTTGTATGTTGAGGACTAACTGTAGTAGAATTTGAAAACCTCATTATTACCTCACTCATTTGGCAGCTACAGTTACATATAAAATTATTCTAGCATTCAACAAATATCATCATTAATCCTGCAGTTGCATTAGATTATATTATTCTGCCAAATACACACACACACACACACACACACACACACACTATTTTACTGGCTTTTATTTTATTTTATAATCTTTCTTATTACTTGATTGGGAGGGGAATGCTAAGTGAATTTCACTGACGAATATTAGAAACTAAGGTAGCTCAATGATTATGGGCTAGTAATGTCAAGCAATAAAAATAAACTAAGGAAAAGATGATTGAAGTCAACTGGACTCTCTTGTCAGCAAACATATGGTTAGAGACTGTCAACTTTATTGATTATAAAAATGATGAGGAAAACATATTTAAAGATTTTTTTCCCAGAGGATATTCAGCCCTTGTCCATTAGAGGGCAGCAATAGAAAAGTTAACAATTTCATAAGCATGAAATATTTGTATAACCTTGCAATTTAGAAATAATAAAAATAATGAATTTATGTAATTAGGACCTAGCAACACATGTAATAGAAAGTTAACTGCAGTTGGTATCCTTCTATTGCTTAACCAGATTGTTTTTTTAAGCATTCTTCAGTTTGAAGGAACAGAAGCAGGTAGATACATTCATGCTCCAGCCAAGATTTGGCAAATGATTCTGGAAAATTCTCCAGCTAAAATGTTCCCAAGGCTGGACAGATCTAAATGAAAAGGGAACACTAATTACAGTATCCCCGGCACAGCATATTACTGAAGCATTTAGTTTACAAACATCGTTTACTGACGTTAGGAAACATCACAGGAATTCTTCAACAGTGAGCCTTGTTTCTAGAGCTTAGATCTGGTTGTGCTTGGATCCAACTGTGAATGTCTTCAGTACTTAAAAGCAGGAATGGGTGGATGACACACGGCAAATGGAACAAACCTCTAAGATTTTCCTGCATGTGTCAGGGTTGGCATCAAGGCATCCACAGTTTCAAGCCATGGTCATTTCAGAGGGTGTTGCTGAACTGTGTTTTACTGGAACACAACACCATTCTGAATATGGTAGCACAGGAAATTTATGTTTCTGAACTGGATGGTAGTAAGATTCAAAAAAGCCTAGGAAACTCCTTTGATTCAGTTTCTTTTTTTCCAGCATGCTCTTTACTGGTTTAAAAAATGAAGCCTTTCATTGATGAAATTGGTGGAGAGTGCCCTGTGGAGAGATCCCTTTTAATTTATTTCATTTTTACCCCTGTCTTTCAAGGAGATCACAGCCTCCTTGCACGTTAACCAGAGGTGGTATTCAGCGGGTTCTGACCAGTTCTGGAGAACCAGTAGCAGAAATTTTGAGTAGTTTGGAGAACCAGCAAATACCACCTCTGACTNGGAGATTTTACAGTATCCTTCCCCTGCCATGCCCAACAAGCCATGCCCACAGAACTGGTAGTAAAAAAAAAATTGAATCCCACCACTGACTTTAACATTGCAGCAGCCTTGTGAGCTATGCAGTTCATTATGGACATCCATCTGGGTCTCCACAGGCTGAGTCCAAAATTGTACTTGATATAGTACTCTATATTGTACTCTATACAGGTACTCTATATTGTACTCTATACAGGTACTCAAGAATTCCAGCGCATGATAACTAAGTTAAATGTTGATCAGGATGAAATCTAATTTTGAAATAAAAAATTCCTCTCAGCTTAAAAAACGATTTTAAAAAACCACATTATAGAGTGACAGTGAACTCCTAAGAACAAGTAATGAGTCACAACTTATAACATAGCAATTCACAAGAGAAGGTTTTGTAACCAGAAAAGCGTGGATGTAAAATATCTGCCTATGGACTACACTATGCAACTGGCTTAAAGCACGAAAAAATAGTCGATTATTATTTCCCACAACTTCTGAAATAAGGGCAAGGCAAATTGTATCTTTCAGAAAAGAGATTTATGGTGCTAACTATAACCTCAGAATGTATATCTACCTGAGAAAATTTCTGTCAGAATACCCTTGGACAGGGTCTGAGTAGGACAGGAATCCTGTTTTCCTGGACAAACTGTAGCTTGGAATTATAATTTCTATGTTAGAATTTTGTATATTCAAAATCTGATATCTGACACAACTTAACCCCAAGACCAGGATTTGCTTTCAATGGCTTTTGGCCTCTCAGCAGTGGTTCCTATTCAACCTACTCCTGAATACTTCCAAGATAATCTATCCAAGATCAATACACTTTTGCCTAGTTCTACTTCCCCCTTTTCAACTTCTCCAAGATGGATGTCGTGCTGTGCCTTGTCTTCTATATTCTAGTACTCAGCCCAGTCTTCCAACATTAAATTTTCTTCTTCCCCAAGAATTGATGCCAAGCATGGGTTGCATTCAGAGTGTGCAGGTTCACTCCAGAATCCAATATGACAAGCTACTTTAGTTCAAGTTTATCACAGCAACTGACCAATGTTTTATGCCCCAAGAAAGGAACCTATTGAAAGATATCCTTGGTGACCCTAGTCAAGAATGCCACAAGCCTGGTAAGTGGTGCTCAGAAGTGATCTAGGACTGTGGCTACACAAATAAGATCTGTCAAAGGAGAGTCCCAGCAAATGGATCCCAAGGAATGTAGGCAGCTTGCTTTGGGTGGGGACAAATATCGCCTCCATCATGACCTCACATTCTGATCATGCCTAGTTTAATGGTTTAATCTTTTTTAGGAAAAAAGTTCAAAACAGTTCGATCCTGACATATCCAAATAATGGTGGAAATACTGCTTAGCAGTAATCCTGAATTTGAGAAAACACTGTAGATAGCAGTGAGCTAGATCAGCAGTCTGACTTGGTGTAACTTCAATAATTTAGAACTCATGAAGGCAAGGAAGTAGTTGTAGTGAGAAACATTTCAAAATGCACATCTTACCGAAGGAGAAACACATCTCATGGAAGAGCAAATAAAAGATGTTATCAGCTTTCATTATATTAAAGAATAAAACACTGGGAAAGAAGCTTGTGAAAACTAAGGCTATTTCTAAAAGGCAGCAAAATTTAAGATTTACTAGGGCCATGATCAGCAAAGGATCTACCACCTCAGTAGTGTCACTTGACATGCAGGAGACTTCAGATTTTATAATTCCTGCTCAAGGGCTATGGAGGTTAAAGATCAATACATCTGTAGGGCTCCAGGCTTCAAAAAGCTTTTTCACAGTCATCTTAATCATTATCTCATCATTATCTGATCATTACAATCTATTGATTGATTTTCACACTTACCATTTTGCAAACAGACTTTGCCTCTTCAGAGAATTTATGGGAATACACCTCTTCCATCTCCAAGACTCTCCTGTCTACTTCTTCCCGCTTCACCTTCTCTTTCCTTCCTCGAAAGGGTGACTGTCCTGCAATCATTTCATAGATTAAGCAGCCTAATCCCCAGTAATCAGGGCTAAGGGTATATCGTTGATTATTCAAGACTTCTGGAGCTGGGAAAAAGAAAGGAGACAATGGAAAAAACATTCTCTATGTCTATATTGATTGAATATATCTATATATTATGCTATGTCAGCATAACTATCGAGGCAAGAATGAAATAAGAGATTCCATTTAGTCTGGCCAAGGATCAATTTGATATTATGATGGAAGCTCAGTGGAAATTGTTTCACAGATAATTATAATAAAATTAAGCCATTTATGTAGGTTCACTTCTGTATAGTCGGAAACAATTGTTCTCCATGATAGTTCAAATACATATTTCTAGAATTTAAATAGAAATGGAGACCACCTGTGATAATCTATATTATGCAATACACAAAGATACCTATCAGGTGGTAATCTGGATCATTCCAACTACTTTACTTTGCCCCTTCAGAAAATACCAAAATGAATTTTTTCAAGGATCTGTAAAGGATAATATGGGTACCACATAAGTTTAACCCAAACAAAAGCCTATATGTAATTAGTTTTTTTTAATCACACATGTCACATTACTATATGTGGTATGAAATTAGTTTTATTCCACACTGGAATCTGGTACAAGCCACAATGATTTCACACATGCTACTATGTTATTATATGAATGATGTAAATTTTACTAATTTGTTTCAATCATATCATGTCCTCAAGTGATCATGACAATTTTGTGTTGCCCACCTTGTAACGACATCCCCAGTGTTTGGTAATGTAGTGGGAGGGGGCTTCAGGGACTATAAAGAAAGAGTGCTAAGAGTGCACAAAACCCAGGAAACAGTCTCAATTGCCGATCTCTGATCTAAGTTGAAATCTTAGTGCCATTTATTTGCAATAATCTCATTTCCATCTTTCTCCTTTAAAGTACTCTGAAGCATGAGGTTTAATATTTACTAAGATTTATAAATAAATAAAATATGCCAGGAAATCAGTGGACCCTATTTCATATGTTATTCACCTTAGAGAAATTAATTAAAACTATCAAGAATGAAAAAAAACTACTTAAAAATTTTCACAATTCCTATATTAAATGTTTTCCTATGCAGTCAATTACAATACGGACTTTGGTACAAAGCATACATTGACAACTATTGACAGCTATTGGGAGGTGGAAGGTGAGGAATTAAGCCATGAAAGTATCTAGGACACAATTTTAAAACAATGGGGGTGATGACACTGATAGCTCAGAAAGTCTAAATGCTGGATAATATTCAAATGGTTCATTAGATGAGTGCTATCTTGTTCTTCCAAGGCCCATTCATGGATGCCATGTTAACTGACAATCCTACACAATTCTTTATTTCATGCATTGTTCTTATTAAATAAATATATTTTTAATTTTTAACAGTGTTGAGTGTAACATAAACCCAATTTGGGAGATGCTGCCTTTGCACTCAAGCAATTAGGAGACAATGTACAGAGAACTGTGTCTTGATCAAGTGATTCTTCATATCAGAGATTTAGCCATCTGTTCAGTCATGCTGAATTGTGACAGCTTATCATGCATGAACAGCATTTGTTTTTTCTTTTACATTGCAGAGTTGAAATAATAGTCTTCAAAATAGAAAACAACAGACTATTTCAGACCACTCACCCATATAACCAACTGTTCCTACTCGTCCACGGATGGAGTCACCCTCAGGAATTTTAACAGCTAAACCCAAATCAGATATTCTGATGTGGCCTAAAGTGGAGATGAAATTTTGTTTAGCATAGGCATGAATCTGTATAAAACAATCATTTTGCTATTAAAACAAATATAACCATTGCAGGAAGAAAAATAATATCAGTTCTTTGGAGAAACTCATCTGAAAAATTGATCAAGGAAACTGCCTGATACTAGGGTAGGCCAAATGTTCCTCTGCTTTCAGATAAAAGTTTATAAGCCTGAACATGAGATCATCTTAGACAGCAGGGAGAATTTCAATAATGTTAATCTTGATATGCACTAAACACATTAATGTTAATCTTGACTATGCACTAAATATTCAAAAACACCTTTTAATGTGTTTAATTTCTTCAAAATCCCCTTGAAAGGATGCTACGCCACACAATTCCATCCAGAAAAGAAAAACTTGGTTGAAAAATAAAATTTTATTGGAAGTGCAATCAAGATTTTATGTTATTTTATTCCTTTCAATGAGAGGAGAAAAAGCCTTGGAATCCTAGATGGGGTTGATAGGAATCATTTAATGTAATTTCTTGCTTAGTGAAAGGAATCCAAGCATATTTAAAATATGGTTGCTCATATTGCTTGGCTATCAAACCTTTGGGGACTATTTCCTAATAATCCACTACGATTTCCCTTCCTGTAATATAAGATTACTTCCCCATAGAGCACACCAACTAACCAATTCAAATTACAATGAGCATTTTCATTACCTTTTCATCCTTCCCCCTTCTAAGATTGCCATTCTCCACAGCAAAAATGATAAGCAATTAAATATTTTGGCCAAGTGCTATTTCATCAGATTGTTTTCCACTTTGGCTGTTTTGTTGACTTGGACTAACAGATTTTCCAGGCCTCGTACCTTACCTGTTCCTGCAGAGATGGGCAACTTTGTAATGGCTACAGGGTGTATTTAAGTAAATTTGACTACTTTGGAAGGGACAAAATCCAAAGGGAGAGTGATATGTCACACACATGGGCAGGGATAGGATTATACCATTTTTTTCCACCTGGCTTTCAAAAAAGAAAACTTGAAAAAGGTGGATTTTTGTTTTTTGAAAGTACATTATAGCTAGTAACATGTAAGTATGTTTACATTACCAGCTTCTTGTACACCTGTCTCAAAATCAGAGGAGGCTATCCCACCAATTTTCAGCAATCACAGTCAGAGAAAGCTGTGGGGCCATGATGGATGGGGAGGGAAAAAATTCAGATCTGTTGGTTATATATTCACCCGTGTTTTACAGGTCTCTTAATGGGGGATTAGACTAGGAGTCTTGCACTTCTCCACTAAGATCAGATCGCTCCTGTGACAAGGAGAATTTTTCCTTGCATGAAGGACAAACAGAGTGATACTATTTATGAGTTTCAAACTAGCTGTAATTTAGATAAAGTCTTTATATTTTGCCATTCATGTCTCTATTCAATTCAGAAAGTTACTGAGCTGATGGATTAATCTGTACGGATATAAATAGAACAAATAATTCAATGTAATTGAGTTGGGGATGGGTTATAACTCTGAGGAGCATTTGAAATTAAAAAAATAGTCAGGCAACCCATATTTCATTCTTGAATTTCAGTATAAAACGTATAATACCTCCATATTATTTCTCATTGTTTAGACTGGTAATAATATTGATTGGTCAAAGGCACGATTCCCATAGTTTACCCAGGTAGCAATGTTGTTTTGTTACAGGCATAAGGCCAGAAGTACAAAGCCCATCTTCAGAGAAATGATACACACAACTGGTCACCCTCATTGTTGGATAACAGAAAATACAACCTTTGTATAAACTTAACATTGTTACTATTAACCAAAAATGTTCTTCTTTTCATAAGGTATCTCTCCTTTTTTTTTTTTTTCCAAAAGTGCCATTCTTTTCTCTATCCAAAGTTAAGTGTTGTTTATTGCTTAGCCTCTTATCCACTGCAGAGAATGATTTGGCTATGTACAGACAGCTATATATATAAGCCATTTTACTCTAGACAAAAATGTTTTACCTAAAGCTGTCAGACTTACCATAATCATCTAACAGGATATTTTCTGGCTTCAAATCTCTGGGGGAAAAAGAAAACCACTGCTGTCATTTCTGTAGAAATTGCTTTGATAAAATGGAAACTACAAGTACATTCCAACCATTTAGGCAGTAGGGTATCAGTTTACTCAGCAAAAGAATTCAGAAAGTCAATCAAAAACATGGTTTTGCAGCAACATGAAAATTATAGTCTACTACAATCTTGAGCCATTCACTTTAGCTGGATGTGACCAATGAGGACATCATGCAGAGTACCATATTTTTCAGAGTATAAGATGCACTCCCATCCCCCCAGAAAAGTGGGTGGAAATATCTGCATCTTATACAGTGAATATTGCGGTAGTGGCAGAGGGAGATTGGTGCGACACTGATCAGCTGTTCTAGAATAGGCTGTGGTGAATGTTGTGAATGGGTGGAGGTGAATGGGCCACAGCTGAGCAAACAGGCTGTGGTGAACGGGCCGGATGAATACTGGATGGATGCTGGGAGGCAGAGGTAGATTTTTTTTTTACTTCTTTTCCTCCCCAAAACCTAGGTGTGTCTTATACTCCAGAGCATCTTATACTCTGAAAAATATGGTATTTTGTATGTGTTCTTTAGCTAGCCATTGTGGCAGACATCAGAACAGCATTTCTCAACCTTAGCAAATTTAAGATATCTGGCTAGAGGAATTCTGGGAGTTGAGAAATCTTGAGTTACAGAGTTTGATTTGTCTATAATCTATGTGAAAACCATGTCTCAATTTCTGTGCAACTGAGAATTTGCAATGGAAACTATAAGCTATTTCTGTTTCAGAAATATAGGAAGATTGAAGGAAAGGAGCTAGCTTACTTTTTCTCTGTCCATCATGAATGAATTCAGATACAAGTTATAGTCTGTTAAAAAAAGATTGCACAGATATAGTATGCCTTCTGCAAGATTCTAAACTGATGTAATAGATCTGTTTTATTAGGTCTAGTGAATGGAAAGATTCAAACAGCACAGCCATTATGTTTTATGGAGTTGCAAATATTTCTTCCTTTCTTCAGAATCCAATGCCTGAAATGACCATTCTAGTATTAAATATCTACAGCCAATGTGGGAGAAAGCAATAGATTAAGACCTCTAGGGCTTCAAAGAAGTATTTAAAATTAGGATGAAAAGTATGTTGAGAATAGCCTTCTATCACATTAATCCAGCATGTTCCTTTGTGTTAAACACCAAGAATAAGTCTTTAGTGGTATTTAAAATAAAGACATCCATTTTACATCCTCATTCCCTTCACATATTTTCTCAGTGTTATTTGTTTAAAAAGGAGGCTTGTTAGCACTGGTTTATCTTGTGAAGTTTATCTTGTGAGGTCAATAGGAATTTAAACTAACAAAAAGAAGAGAACCAAAATATTCTTAGTTTATGTGCCTTTGCTTATAATAACAAATAGTGCACATAATATATTATGAACAAATAAAAGTTCCCTAGTGATTAATAAGAGGAAAAATAATTAAGTTTATTTCCAAGTAATGACAAATCTTAAATCATTACTGAGAACAATCTAAAATAATGAAAAGGAGAGTTTCAAGACCCTTCCTATCGCAAATTCATCTGATGGTCAACTTGATTTATATTCTTGTGTCATAATCTTAGAAAATGATATAATTTTCATATGTTAGGAATATAATTTGTGAAGGTGTATTATCTTACTTAACACTCACTTGCATTATTTTATTGAAGTAAATTGCTTCCTGGATAAAAGTGACGTAGTAAAATCACCTTGTCCATTCAGATATAAATACATATAAATCAGTATTGCCAAAAATGTTACCATTAAAAAAACAACAGCAACATAGCACAGTGGTTTTTAGCAATTCTTGCATTTGGGTGAGCTAATGAATCCCATAAACTTTTTCTTATAAAGGCTAGGTGCCACTGGCCGACGGACACAAAACGTATGCATAAAGGACACAGCGGATGAACAAAATTTCAGGGGTGGCTCTATCCGTTGTCATCCGCTCCAAAAAGTGGCAAAAATTTGCATAAACAGAACGGAAAAGAACAGAAAAGAATGGGCGTGGGTAGTACGTAGTGGGGATGTTAAACGGATGTTCATAGGAAGCCCAGCAGATGACAGCAGATGGAAGCGGATGACACATCCGAAGGGCTTCCGGGGGAGAATAGCGAAGCGGACGCATAGCGGAAGGGGCGGATGCTGCATAACGGCATGACGGTGGATGCATCGACGACACCTATAGGAAGCAAAGCGGATGCGCAGATGTATATCGGATGCAAAGCGTTCACTGTGCATGCGGGAGTTATGAATTGCAGTCAGCTCCGTGGGATATAAAAGGATGCAGCTCGCAATGCAGTCAGCATTCAAGAAAGACGTGCTGCCACATACATCTTCAAAGAACACCATTGGTTTGTCAGTCAGCGGAAAAAGACAGAAGCCGGTGCTACTTGTGCAAGCCTGGCCAAGAAGGGACAGAACCAGCATCCCACCCCCTGGCACTGACTCTGAAGTGTGGTGCTTCTGCCTTGCTTCTGCTGGTGCTGCCTGTTGCTCTTGCTATTGCTTGGTGCTGCTCTACTGCTGCTGCTGCTACTGCTGCTTGTGCGTGCGGACCAGCCCCAAGCCCTCAAAGCCTGCTGCTGAAGGCCCTTCTGCTCAAGCCCTGAATGCCCTGCTGAAGCCCCTGCTAGAGGAGGAAGAGGCAAGTGGAAGGAGAAGGGAGAGAGGAAAACAGTACACCATTTCGAGAGCATGAGGAGGAAGCTGCTGGAAGTGGGCGAGGAGAACGAGTACCTGTGGAGAAAGGGCCACAAGGACTCATCGTGACACCAAGAGAAACGGAAGCGGAGAGACAAGCAGAGAGCTTGGGCTACATTGCAGATGTACTCACTGAGATGGTGGAAAGCACATGCACACCTCAAAAAATCATGGGCAGGCGCTGTCAAAGCTCACTGACCAGGAATGTACATCATTGGCCAAGTACAGCTTCCTGGAGGGTGAGGTTTCGCCACCGGAGAGCAGCCCTCTTGATGCCCCCTCCCTCAGAACAGCCCCAGCATACAGCCATCCTCTTCCAGCCAGGAAGCCAGCTAACACTTGTCTCAGGAAAGGTGTCTTCAGAGGCCCCACGGCAGAGACCCCCCCCAACAGCGCACTCCCCATGCCGCCAGACTTTGGAGGATCCCCTTTCACAAATGGAGGGAAGCATTAGCGGCAGGCCACCAGAGGACCAATGCACCTCACCCCCAGCTCCACAGGATGCAAGCAGAGAGGCAGATGGAGGGCCAGATCCACACTGTCCTGTTGGAGATCAGGGACATGATGAAGACCAGCACAGAAATTCTCTCTCAGCTGGTCCACTTTGGACAGAGGATCTCAAGCCCCACACTTTCATCACCTACGTTGAAGCCCACTACCCTGAGGGATAATTGCCCGAGCGCCCAGTACCAGGCTGATGCAAGAGAAGATTAGCAGCTACATCTGCACAACCCTCAAGGCCCAGCTGAAGCTGCTGCTACCCAGTTCCAGGTCTGCTTCCTCCACCAAGGCGATGTCACACCCTTCCACTGCTTTCAACAGCGTCTCAGCCTACCAAGGTCTATGACTCCACAGCAGACAGCCAGACCTTCCCAGTTCCAGGCCAGGTTCATCGCACACCACAGGATGCCACACCTCGCCCAGCTGCAGACCAAACAGCCCACACTCACGCATCCTCCTCCTCCACCCACAGCAAGCCCCTCAATTGACAAATCTTCATCAGTCTTGGCCTGACATCCCAGGTTACTTTGATGAAGGCCTCTCAACCTTACGGGATGAATTCAGCTTTCTGAGAGCTTCCTGAACCACCATCTCCCTGTGTACTCTCGGGGCCAAGCACCCCAATGCACCTCAGACAGCACGTCAAGCGACAGCCATCCTCCACATCCCTGGCCGCTTAACAGCCTAGACCATTGGACATGGACTCGAGTGACTGGAGAATAGTGCCAGAGACTGAGCTTTACTTCTGTTTACTTATCTTTGCTTAAGACACTTTTACTTGGTTCATTTTGCTTTTAATAACAGTCATACAGTTTACTTAAGACAGTTAATAAGGTTATCTGTTGCTTGAGACACTTGCGCTCATTTTTTCACTTAATAAATGTTGCAGTGAAAACCTGAACAAATGGTTAAGCCTGTTGCGATGCTTGTGGATAAGATAAGGATAGTGTGGGACAAGATAAGGATAGTGTGGGATAGATAAACCTACAAGGGCAAGAATAGGGTGGGACTGTATGTCCCACCCTCCCAGCTTGCCAACACATATGGACCTTTATGATCAGATTACAATTTATTTCATTGATCAACACATTTCATAAATAAACAAAGCTCTTTTATTAATGCCCTATTCATTGTTAGGGACCACTCAACATAATGGCACCAATCGCATCAGGTTATGAGACGGGCTCAAGGAAGCATCATTAGCATCTATCAATCCTGTCTTGCCACGTCCACTGCCCAGCTGGGGAGTCTGACACCAGTTGTCTCAGGAGGTTTGCGCTGTTTCGTTCCCTTCACGTGAAGCTCTTGTGGGCGCCTTGTAACGATCCACAGTTGTCTATCCAGGCTTTCGTCCTTCCTCCATTCACCAGGCTCCATGAGGCTCCCCATTCCCTTGGTTGACAGTGGCACAAGTCTGTTCGTGCAGAACACTGGGGTAGCGGGTGTGCATGGAGGGATTGTTGCGGTGCAGCAAGCTTCACGGATGGCTCCTCTCACAGTAGTGTCTGCGCATCGCGATGCATCAGGTGGTGAGAAGGTATCTGGAAGCCTGTTGTGCCAGGCATGCAAAGGCGATTGCTCCACCACCCGTCTTCGCCCTGTAGTTGAAAGATCCTCTGCGTCACGAGGTGAGGTATCTTGAGTGTTGATGGCTTCATGAGGTAGGTTCTCAGGGAGAAGGGCGTTATCACAACGATGAAGTAGGCCACATCTGTTGTTCATTGGCGTAGGGGTCTGGATCTGGAAAACCCATTGATGAGGTGCGTTCCAGGCCCAACCTTGCGGTCACTCTGCATTGGTATACCTGGGCATCTGAAGCTGACCCGTTGCCTGAAAGCATCGAGTGTACATGAACTGTAGTCAGCCATCACACCATGGCAAAGAGATGAATTGAAAAGCCCTCTGTAGTTGAGAAGTAAGTGGACTCTGAGTTGGCTGGAGCTTTGGCAGCCACGTGCTTCCCATCTATGTGCATTCCAACGGGTGTGGGCAGAAAGTTCCACCTTCTGATTCCACTTTCTGCAAGTTTCCTCCAGCTGTTGTCAGTGTGACACTTGAGGAGCTCTCCATGTATTCTTCAAAGGATGGCCTTGCACCATTCTCGACCACTTTGCTGTGGTTGTTATGGAACCCTCACAACATAGCTGCCAGTTTTTGTATGTGCGTTCCAGAGGCGAGGGGCACAGAGCGTGCACCGTTAGTCCAGTCCAGGATAGGCATGGAAATTGTGCTAGGCTTGCGTCAACGTGCACGGTCTCAGACCTCTACAACTTCGTAAACATGGCTGGTGGCAGTCCTCGATGACGCTATGGATATGCTACGAGTATTCTTCATTCCTCAGCCCACCATCAACGAAAAAAACATTGGTCATCTCAGTTTCAAAACTCATCTTTCTCACGATCCATCCTCGGACCCCACACAGCTCGTTGACGTCTCCTTCTCTCTCTGCGTATAAAAGGTGAAACAGTCTTGAACAGGGTTTGGTTCTGGTGATGAATGATCGCAGACTACCAACGGACTGTGTCATGATCCATGGTGGAGGAACAATGGATGATGGGTAAGACCAAACCAAGGAGTGAAGGAGGTCTGACGCACCACGGCTGCTGGACTCATCTGAGATCCAGGGATTTCCGTCCCCCTTTTTTATTGGAAATATTGGGTTGTCCGCTAGGTGTCCTTCTACGATATCTGTCTTGACATACTGCAAATCACTAAATTTTAGGATACATCCACAGATTAATGTTTTGTCCGTTATTAATCCTTACTACGTACAGTATGCATCCGGCTTACATCCTTTTTGATTTCCGCTGCTACTAATGCTGTAGTGGACGTCCAGGTACCTTTCGTTTCTCCCTCTTTGCCATTTTCAGCCTGCAGCGGATTGAAGTGGAGAGTTATGGCAGAGGATCGGAGTCCAGCGGGACTACAGCCGGAAGTTTAATGGATGATAAACGGACATAGCACGTTGTTCCCTTTATGCCGCGGATGTACATCGTACGCGGCGGAAAGTTCATCCAATTCAAAAGGTTTGTGCAGTTCAGAATCTTGCGCGGATGAAAGCTCAGTGGGATTGGATGATCGTCGATGGGTGATAGAGCGTATGAAACACGTATGCAGTGAGTACACAACGGATGCATCGCATTTTCCAACGGATGGCAAGCTTTTTCTAACATTTTACATCCTCTTTGCTTCCATTGGTGCAGTGGGACAGGGGCTTAAATGAATAATTACTCTCATACTCAGTTATTCTTATGAAAAAGCAAAATAATTTGTCCCTTAATTTCAAGAAGAGTTATTAGATCTTTGACTCTTTATTTTATTTATCTTTAAAAGACCCTATAACAGATAGTTCCTAATCAAAATGGTATTTAGCACTTGGGCTCAATATTCAGGCATTGGAAATCACACGGAGATGGAAAGAACTGTGAAGAATAAAGCAGAGAGAATTTTGCAGAAGTGCAGATTTTATCAGAAAGTGTTAAGGTTGTTTACATTATAATCCCTATAGTGCTAGTATTTTGTAGGATATGAATAACAACCCCTCCTTCATTACATAAATAAAGAAGCAGGAACAATTCCTCATCATTTGATAATATCTGAAATGAGCATTTCATGTATGGAACAGTCACTTTTGGCTAGCTCACATTAAGACCAAAGACCATGCATGTTTGTCTGGACCAGGGGTCCCCAAACTTGGCAACTTTTAAGACTTGTGGACTTCAACTCTCGGCCAGCTGGAGAATTCTGGGAGTTGAAGTCCACAAGTCTTAAAAGTTGTCAGGTTTGGAGACCTCTGGTCTGGATGTAGATCCAGAAAAGGTGTCAAGACACGACACCTGCCCCACATGTGACTGGTCCAAGCAGAAGTATTGTGGGATGGGGAAAGTGGGAAAAAAGCAAGGTCATAAGCAACATTGCTAAAGTGAGTTAGGGACACACAAACAAAGGCAACTGGGAGATCACAGAGGAGAAAGTAGGCAGGCTGGGAAGTACTTGAATTCAAGAGTGGGTTACAACTACAGAGGACAGGAAAAGAAAGGCACTGGAAAAATTTGAGGACTGATATGTGGTCTACCACCACCCCAAAATTCCACCCTTCTCCCAATTTTCCTCATAGCCCTCCTTCCCTACCTCTTCTTATACCCAAGAAAAAAAGAGAGGTGCCCATAAAGCCTTTTAGCTTAGAAGGGGAGCAGGAGGAAAGGAAAGAGAGGGAAATTACATGGCCCAAGCTGGACTTTGGCATCTCTTTGACTGGGAGAGCTGAGAGGCAGAAATCCACTTGAATTCAAGATGGTGGCTAAGAGAAGATAGGAATAAAACTGGGTAAATGGGGCAGAGGAAGGGAGAGAAGGATGGTGCATCATCCTTGCTCTACTCACCCCATAAGACCCCTCTGGAATTTGTTTATGGCCAAAACCTGGAACAAGCAAAATATTCTGGAATGGTTTGTCTGAATTTTTAAGCCAAAATATATTTGTTTCAGGTTCCAAATGAAACACAATTTCTGTAGTGTAAAGGCAGAGGTAATGAATGAGTCCTAGCCAATTTCTTAGCCAGGTACTGAAGACACTCCACTCCCAATATGGACATTCCTTATGTGCCTCAAATATAGTGACTCAGCAAAATCCTGTGCAGATTTTACCTTAGCATATGATTAGAGATAGGAAAGTGCAGAAAAAAATGCCTGAGAAATAAGATTGATTTTCCTCTTTTTTTTCTTTTCTTTTGTAGCTCACTTGCCATTAGGGGGAAAAAAGTATTTCCCATATTTTAAAAAGTATTTCCCATACTATTTACTGCAATGTAAATAGTTGAAAATCATTTTTCATATACTGTCAATCTTTACTCCATCATTATTTCTAAAAGCTGTGTCATAGGATGATTATCAATTTTGTTTTAGGAAGACAATTTTCATTATCATATGTTATTATAATTCCTGTAACCCAGTACTCAATTGTAAATAAATTCTTCTTCCAGAGAAATTGACCATTTTCGCAAAAGAAAAGTGCTCTTTTGTCATGAGTTTCTTTTTTTCTGTTCACTTTTGATTCAGGATTGATCGAGAATATTTTGGAAACAGCGCCCGATTATTTAGTTTTATAAGGATAAACTGTGCGGTAACTGTTCGCTCAAGGCCACATCTTTTGGTGGGAGAGAATTTTAATGGTTTGCCACTTAAACCCTAATTATAAGTTCCAATTAATTTGGATGTGGTACTTATGTTGTATTATTTTTCTCTCTTGTGTAATGGTACTAAAAAAAGGTAATGAGAAACATACCATAGAATTATAGAATGAATGAGCTGGAAAGGATGTTGGAAGTCTTTTAGTCCAGCCTCCAGCTCAAGCAGGAGAACTATACTATTGTAGAAGTACCTATATATTGATACCTATGTATAGAAACCTGAAATATTTTAAGAATTTCTCTAAAGCTGCAAATGCATGTGAATTTCTGAAAGCATGAAAGAAAATTTACCTGTATACAGTGTTTTCCCTGTGTAGGTCTTCTAAGCCACAAAGAATCTCTGCAGCATAAAACAAAGCTCTTTCTTCTTCAAAGCCTGGGTTTCCCATATTGTAGATATGGAATTTCAGGTCTCCCCCATTCATTATGGTTAGAACTAGGCAGAGTGCGTCCTTTGTTTCATAGGCATAAGCTAGATTGACCTGGAAGGAGGGTTGTTAAACAATAGATTTTAGTTCAAGAAAATTATTCATGCCCAGAATTCACGCATAGCTAGCATTTTGTGTCAGAGAAGACATGACATCAATCAGTTAAAAGGAAGAAGAAATGGGGTCGAAGAATCCTGGCTATTAAAAAAAAAGAGAGAGACCACAGGGCAAGAATACAAGAATATATTGCAGTATCCAATCTGGGTCGATCACCAGGACCAGAGGTTTAGTCTTCTGAGCTTTTGGACTTGTGCTGGAGCCGTTCCTCAACAAAGTTCTTAAAATGGGCTCCAGCACAAGTCCAAAAGCTCAGGAGACTAAACCTGGTCCCAGTGATCGACCCAGATTGGATCCTGCAACAATATCCTCAGGTATGTATATTTTCCTTCACTCATAATCAGATATTTTCATAAGATGTATAAGATGATACTATACACAGTACTGCAGGTTTAGTTCTTCAGGAAAAAATTAGGAAGTTTACTGATTCAACATTAAGTATGGTCTTATTTATTTCTACACATTCTTCAAGCAGCAGCAGCTACAATTAATTAAAGAGGCTTGGCAGATTCTAGAGTTTTGGACTCTCATAGGGTCTTGTAGAGAGCTAATAGGAGTATGCATTCCATTGTAAAGTGAGCAGTTTGCAGCATTGTTTTTTCCATAAACAATTATTTTGGAACCACACAGTGCTGCCAAATTCCAGTGAATGATACATAAAAATCCACTGCAATTGCAAAAGTAATATCTGAAGAACTCATACAGAGATAGCCCCAGAAACTTGATGTAAGTCACAATGCAGCCTGGAAGTAGTACAGCTGCATACTTTTTGTTATAAGTGCCAGTCACTGATGGATCTGTTAATGAGAGCTGATGGCCATTACAAATTTGGCAATACTTACTACAAACTGACTATTGACTTTTTCTAGAATCTGCTTTTCATTTAGGGCCATGGATTCACCTTTCCTCTTCTTTATTCTTTTTTTCTCTAATCTTTTACATGCATACATTTTCCCAGTTGCTCGTACTTGGCAGGCGCATACCTGAAAAGAAGAAAGTTACAGTAGGAAAAAAAGAGGCAGGACAAACCATCAATTAACAGAGCCAAATCAATCTCTTTTCCCTACTTAATCTCGATTTTAACGAAATTCTTTTGACTGGAGACTAAACAGACATTTAGTAGGACGACGAAAAGAAGCCTTCCAATGTAATAGGTAATTTTCCAATGTAATTTTCCATATTCTGAATTTAGAGAAATAATACATATGACAACATCAAGCTGGGATACCCTGTAAATCTGTTGTGATTTGCCGGCAGCCTATGCAGACAGCAGTGGAATCAGACAGTGGGGAAGAATGGGAACCAGTCCAGGAGTCTGGAGAGGCCTTGGACAAGGATCCTGCATCTGAGAGTAGGGTACTGACTCTAGAGCCTCCAGAGTCTGGAAGCAGCGAGGCAGAGGAACAAGGGGAGCCTGTTCCCAGTGTGTGTGTGTGTGTGTGTGTGTGTGTGTGTGTGTGTGNGTGTGTGTGTGTGTGTGTGTGTGTGTGTGTGTGTGTGTGTGTGTGTGTGCACAGAGCTGCTAGAAGGCAAGAGTAGCTGAGACAAAAGGGGCAACTTGGGAGTAAGGCTTGGAGGTGATTACCCCTCCCATAAGGTATAAAGGACATGCAAAGGTAAATAAACTTTTGTACAAAGCAAAGTCGTTTGTTCTGTTCAGATTAATCCTTGAAGCTCTGTGTGGACTTTGTGCTTTAGTTGGTTTTTTATCGTTAATTTGGCACTTTAGTTGTTGGCAACAATGCAAAGGACAGAAAGGTGGGTGCTTATCTCGAGGGACTGTTTGGGACTCACTACAGGCTGGGAATGAACATAATTCCCAACGCTGAAATAAAACAAGAGTTGTTTTAAGGAAGCGTGTGCTGAATTACAGTCTCAGGAAACCTTGGTCACAACAAACTCAAGGATATTTGCACAGAAGATTGCTTATCATTGATTTCAATACTGGGTGCTACATTTCTAAAAATGAGAAGGGCCAAGACAAAAAAAAATAGGCGGGAAGCTGCTATGCTAAAAATAGCATTGATAATAATGAAACACAGTTAATATTATCAGTACTAGTGTATTTAATAATATTTTATGGTAAAAATCTTTGGGGAACCCACTCAAAGCTTGGGAGGGTAAAATGTGACTATATCTACTGTATAGCCACTAAGTACAGAGACTCCAACTTTACTTTCAATAGTTAAGACCAGAATCCAAAATATATATATATATAATATATATATATCAGTACAGATAGTCCTCGACTTACAACAGTTTGCTTATTGACAGTTTGAAGTTACAAAGGCACTGAAAAAAAGTGACTTACGACCATTTTTAACCCTTATGACTATTGCGGCATCTCCATGGTCACCATTTGGATGCTTGACAACTGACTCACCTTTATGACAGTTGCAGTGTCCTGGGGTCAGGTGAGCATTTTTTGTGATCTTCTGACAAGCAAAGTCGATGGGGAATCCAGATTCACTTACCATTCACATTACTAATGTAACAACTGCAGGGATTCACTTAACAAGCATGGCAAGAAAAGTCATACAAATGATGCAAAAGAAAAAGTCATAAACATGATGGCAAAACTCAACAAAATTCTTACATAAATGTTGAGCTCCATTGTGGTCATAAGTTGAGGACTACCTATAATTCATTACAAAACTTAAAGAAAAGACCATGTCTATCATTTTCTCACGCACCCAATGAATCAAGTTTAAGAACTCTTATACAGTAAGAATGAAATCATGCAATTTCATGCTTTAATAGATCAGATTTATCAGAAGAAAATAATTGGCTACCCTTACAGGTATAGAGTTTGTAACAGAAAAGTTCACTCACCTCTCCAAAGCCACCTTTTCCTAATACCCTGTATTGCCTAAATGTGTTTTTTGTTACTGGTTGTCTGAAATAATAAAGAAAATTGGGAGAGGAAAAAAATATGTTTTATTAAGCTTCAGTTTCAAAAAACTGGGTTAAGGCATGGCAAGCAGTTGCCATCCTTAGCACTGGATTTTTTTTTCAAGCTATTTCTCTCTCCTTTTAATAAATTAACTGTTTGTTTTTCTAAAAGTGAAACATGGGAGAGTATTTCATTATTCTTCATTTTCCACAATCCACAAATTATTTGTTAAAGATCATTTACTGTGGAAATAACTGATTTTCAACCACTCTGAACCTTCCTTTTTTTCTCATCGGCCATAGGATGTGTCAAGGAGGAGGGGCAGTTCCTGCAGTCATTTTTTTTAAACAGGAAAAAATTACATATTCTTGATACTTTGCAATCCGATAATTAAAAATCTACATCAGTCTTGCACCATTCTTTTTCATGTTCCATACTATGTAGGGCTGAACTGCCCTAGAGTTCTGGGGAAGAAATGGCAAACTGAAAATAACTCGGTTAAGGTGAAAGTGACAGACACAGCACAATGAAGAGCCATTAATTCATCTCCAGACAAGGATAAGACTTGAGCTTGCCCACATGTGCTCCAGATAGATAGATGGTCCTTGTGAGAAGACAATAAGACAATGGCCTTGAGAGGGTTTAAACTGTTTGGAGCTTGGGAATAGTCAGCTTTTTGCTCAAAAACAGCCAGTGCCTTCAAAAATATACAGGGATCACATACTTTCTTTTCTAATCATTTTGGGAAATTTCTTTTTTAGAAAACTTTGAATCAACATATTTTACAGCACTGGAAAAATGTTCTTCAGTTCTTAGCAAAATAAGTTCGAAACGCATGTTTAAGGATTTAACTGTGTTTTCTTTTGGAATAAACAGCAAAGGAGTCATTAGAACTTTGATTTTGGATCCAGATGGATTTTAAATAAGGTTTTGAAATTAATTATAAGAATATTTCATGTGGGAAAATGCTTTTATTTAAAATTCGCTTAAAATATGATAACATATTGAAGGTTAGATATCAGAGGGAACTGGAATAAACTAATAATTACAATTAAAGGAGACGAAAGTTTAAATTTGACTTACTAATACAGAATGAAGCAAATATTTTAACATTGGACATATTGAAGGATATTTATGAACAATGAACCTAGCAGTTAATTTTAAGAATGTCTGCCTCTATAGATAGACTGGGTTGAAAACATCTTATGAAAGAGCAACAGGTTTTATGTACAAGATTGAGAAAGATCCAAAAGATTGAAAGAATGACAGGTTAAAAGAATGATATAAAAAAGGTGCTACACTGGACACAGAAAAGAGCCACCTAATATCTTAATAATGAAAAGGGATATACAAATAACAAACTAAAAAAGTGACCTGGATAAATTTCCGATATTAAATTTACAAAGGAGACTTGTCAAAGCCTTGAAGAATTTTGTGAGAAGGGACAAAGAAAAAAAACAAAGTTCTGGAGCATAATTTGAAAGGACTAAAAATCAAGATTGTTAAAAATAGAAAATATAAAGTTGGCTTATTTCATCAAGGTTAAAATAAATAAATAAATTTATTTTACCAGTTTTCTCTGGTAACTTTTACTGGACTTTTGTTCATTGGCATTGAACAAAAAACTTTAAGCCCCTGTCACACTGCACCAACGGATGGAAAGAGGATGTAAAATGGAGAAAAACACTTGTCATCCATTG
>BHFT01037573.1:6804-33959 GCA_004320025.1 Laticauda laticaudata
CCCCCCCCCCCCCCCAAAAAAAAAAATCTAAATAGGAACACTTGAAAGCACTTAAGTTCTTTGGTTAAACTGAAATTCCTTGAAAACTCAGAACTTTTCCTTGGTCACTCAATTCTCAGGTTTACAGCTATCTTGCTTTAAGGCTAGGTAGACAGGAAATTTGTTCATTCAAATTAGAACGAACAAAATAAATCCTTTGCATATTTCAGAGAAGTTTCTAATACAATTGAACATGACTGTTAAGAAGCATTGATCTCTCTAGTTACCTCTGGATAAAAAAGTTTTTTTGAATGAGATAATCTGAAAGGAAATATAATAATTGTGGTAGTTATTTCTTAACCTGTGGTTTTTTAAAAATATATCTCCCAGCCTTTGCAACATTTATGCAGCTTTTCTGCAGTTTATATTTAGTTTTCTTACAAATGTACATGTATATGAATTTATATAATCTGCCAAAAAGAAGGCAAACAGAATATCTGGATGGTAACTCATCAGTCAAAGGCTTAATTACATATTGTCAAAAAGTTCCAATTCTGTTATTCTGTGTTCTAAGTAACATTGTCAGGTCCATTAGGTCTAGAACCTCAGAATGAAACATTAATTTCCACAATTGAACATTTATGTATTTATTGCCTATTTTTTACAAACAATTCAAGGTAGCAAAGATGCAACACACCTTCCTCACCCTGTTTTCTCTACAACTTCTGTGAGGTAAAAGTGCAACTGGCCCTTCTGAGAGAAGGGGGAGGGAGGAGAGGGGGAGGCAGTTGCGCAAGTGGCCCAAAATCACCCAGCTGGTTGCCATTACTATGAAGGACTTGAACTCAACTTATCCTGTTTTCTAATCTGGTGCCCTAATCACTGGACCAAATTGCCATGATATCAAGTGTTTCTCTTTCTGAAATCTTTATGGATACATCTAGTTGGGAACGGAGGTGTAATTTGATGTCTCTACAATCTGGAACCAACTCTGCTGTGGTTAACAAATGATCAAAGAATGATTATTCACACAAGCCAACTAGCCTCAAATAGGGAGCTACTAACCATCATCTTTAAGAGCACCAAATCCTGTAACAGCACAAGTGGTATTCTCTGGAAAAATATATGAAGCTTCTGGAAGACAAACACGATGTACAGCAGTTGTAAATTCCACCGGGGATGAAATCTGTACAACAGCAATATCAAATTCATGGTTCATGACATTATTAGCATAATGCTCATGAATGATGATCTGGCGAAGATTCCTTCTCATTGTTGGAGGTCTTAGACGAGCCCCAAAACTACTTGTCCAACTTCTGACATCTCGGACTCTGAAAGACATTAGAGAGTACAGTTTATACAATAAGCACTCCATTTGCATTTTCATTTATAGTAAACAAAACTTCACAATGGTTTCTTGCTATTTCACATTTTTTCCTGCATTCTCACCACCATCAAACTTCAAGATTAAAAATAAATTCAGTTTATAAAATGAAGTGTTTAGGAATAACAGCAGATGTAAACAGAGATAAAGAGCTAAACTCTCCTTTCCCTTGTACAATTTTAAACATACGAGACAAATTGCGTTAGTAGTATCATCTGTGCATAAATGAAGTGGGGAAAATTTGTTGCTTAAATATGTTGTTTTAAATGTAGTCTTAGAGGTATGGGGAAATATTTACTTACCCTCTAAAACAATGAGCAGCAGTCACAAGCCAGTTACTGCTGATCAATGTTGCTCCACAACGGTGAACACCATTCAGCTGGAGACTAGCTTGCCAAGGCCATTCTCCTTCTCCTGCAATGGTTCCTCCATATATTCTCTCCACAGATCTGTCTAGTCGTGTCCCACAGCCTGCTCCCAATCCCCCCAAAAAATTATTATCTGGTATTAGTACATTTATACTATTAAATTATCAGTCTTATGGAAATGGAGACACAAATAATAGAAAGTAATCAGGAGACAGAGGAAGAGGTGGAGCCATTTGAAAGAGCAAACAAAAATAGAACAAATGGAACAACAAATAGAATGCAATGAGAAAAAGGAAATAATTAAAAATGATAATAATTGATGTAATAAACCAAGGGGAGAGTATTTTAAAGGAGATACAAAAGGGAGTAGAATTCCAGGGACAACTTTTTGGAAGAAAGATAGGGGTAAGAATACACAATTTGAAAATGAGACAATGGAATATAATAGAAAAGATATAAGATATAATATAATAGAAAAGAATGACTAAGAGGAATGGTTAAAAAAAACCATTAGCTAAAGATAAAAACTTAAAAGAGGAATATGGGAGACAAGCTAGGAAGCGATCAATTAAAACTTTAATTAGAGTGAGAGACAATGGCTAAAAGATTATGATTACATATAAATGTTTGTACTATTATTTAAATATATGATTGTTAACTGTAATAAACATGAAAATGATATTTTACTGTAGAAAAATCTGATGGATACAAAAATAACTGGTGAAATATAGTATAAGATGAAAATAACTAATTATTAAAATTGTATAATTTGTTAAATGTAAATAAGATGAACATGAACTTGTTTATATTAAAAAGTGACTAGAAAGGGATTAATTCAATATGTGTATTAATATTAAACTATGATAGCTAAAAAGGAAAAAAAGATTATGATTTCCACATAAATATGTGAAGATAATGAATTATAGCATAAGATAAAAGTAAATATATTACTATTAGAATTGCATAATTTGCTAATGTAAATAAGATGAATATCACGTTGTTTGTATTAAAATACAAGGGATTTTGCTTGAAATATAATAATGACACAACTGAGAATTAAAAAGGGGTTAAATAATATGAAACTATGAATGAATATTAGAATTATATAATTTGTTAAATATTCCAAATATGACTATTAATATAGTACCTACAACAAAAGAAGTGATGTTAAGAATATAGAGATTGACATTAAAAAAAAAATATGCCCAAGCCCAAAAAAGAATGTTAGTTCATTTCTTTCCAGAGAACAGAACACTGTATTAAGTGAGATCTGGGGCTTTTGTTAAAAAATCATAGTTTATTAGAACATAATTTCTAATATTAAAAAATAAACAAAAGCACTCTTCTTTGGAAATATGGAGAATGGCCTAATTTTATTCATGTTGACCTGGAAGACATTCTCATTAAAGATGGTGGAATGTATTAAACAGCCATACAGTATTTATTCACTGAATGTTAAGGGAACAGGCAAGGGAGTGTCAAAGCATAATTTTTTTCTGTTCATGTGCTGTCCTGATGTTGTTTTTTTCTTGCCCTAAATTATTCATCCACAACAAAATAAGAAAAGAATTGCATAATCTATTTGAATACAGGTAGTCCTCAGTTTCTGTACAATTGGGACAGAATGTCTGTTTCTAGGCCAGGTGGTTATTAAGTGAGTTGCACCCAAATTTATCATATTTTAGCCGTGTTCTTAAATGAATCATTCCAATTAAGTGACTCATATGATTATTAAATGAATCTGGCTTACTACATAGATTTTTCCTGTGGGAAGCTAACTGGATAGGTCTCAAATGGTAATCATGTGACTACAGAATGCTGTAACTATAAAATACTAGGAACTGTCTTTCTGGAAACATTTTTCAAATACAGAATTGCAAATACAGAATTGCACTTCTGGGTTCAGGAAAGGAAATAGATATGTTTTGCAGGTTGTTGAGGTTAACTCAGAAATATCTTTTTTCTCATCTTAGGGAAAAAAGCTATGTAACATGTCAGTTTTGTAGAAATATCTCACCCTTAAGAAAAACATGGGTGATCTAAGTTACAATATTACAAATAAGTGAATTTAAAATTTATTTTCAGGACTCATTACTATATAAAAAGTGTCTTCTTTGTCTTAATAATGTTATTTAGTGGAAGTGACTTCAAATGTGATAATCAAGCTGAAAAAACAAATTTGTGATGATTGGGCATACTAGGAGATTAAAAATGAATTTGAGAATGATGGTGCTAAGACAGCCTTCTTCAATAGGGAAGTCTTATCTTATACAGTAGATGTATCCAGTATCTCCAGTTATAAAGTTGAAAGCATCTGGATAACAGCATCCAGAAGAAAATGAGGCTAAACACACTATTTTTTAAACAAGTCTGTTTTTAAACAAAAAGCCGTTCTGGTACTTACAACTGTTGAGAAGATTTGTACCACTTTCTTCATTTATTTCTGAAAACAAATATAGAGAAGACAAATGTTAAATTAGCAATAGCAATATTTCCTCGACCTTCATCCTAAACATGATTCAATCAACCAATCAATTAATTAATCAGAATAGAGATAGAAGGAACCTTGGAAATCTTCTAGTCTAATCCCCTGCTCAATCTGTAGCATTTCAGACAGTCCACTTTCTTCTTAAACACCTCCAGTGATGAAACACCAACAACTTCTGACAGCAAGCTATTCCACTGTTAATTGTCCTCATTGTTAGGAAGTTTCTCTTTAGTTCCAAGTTGCTTCTCTCCTGGATTGGTTTCCATCCATTGTTTCTTGTCCTGCCTACAGGTGCTTTGGTAAATAAGTTGATTCCCTCCGCTTTGTGGCAACCTCTGAAATAGTGGAATGCTTCTATCATGTCACCCTAGTCCTTCTTTTCTTTAGACTAGCCAAACCCAATTTCTACAACCGTTCTTCATATGTTTTAGCCTCTTTAGTCATCTTAATTGCTCTTTTTGAACTTTTTCCAAAATCTCAACATCTTTTTTTGTAATGTGGTGACCAAAATTGGATGCAGTATTTTAGGTGTCACCTTACTAAGGTTTTATGAAGCAGTACTAATACTTCACATGATTTTGATTCTATGCCTCTGTTTATATCACCAAGGATTGCATTAGCTTTTTTGGCTTCTGCCACACATTGCTTGCTCATATTTAAGTGATTGTCCTCTAGGACTCCAATGCCCCTCTCACAGTTAATCTTCTCATCACTCCTTATCACCCATCCCCTCCCACTTGTGATTGTAGGACTGTAACTTTGTCAGTCCTTACGATTTATATTGACTGTTTCCTAGTATGATTTGATTGCTGATTGTACCCTATGACTATCATTAAGTGTTATTCCTTTTGATGCTTAATGAATGTACCTTTTTTTTATGTATATTGAGAGTATTTACACCAAGACAAATTCCTTTTGTGTCCAGTCACACTTGGCCAATAAAGAATTCTATTCTATTCTATTCTATTCTATTCTATTCTATTCTATTCTATTCTATTCTATTCTATTTTGAGCCAGGTTTCGCCTACTTTGTACATATACCTTTGTTTTTCCTGCCTGTGTACAAACTTTGCTTTTCTCCACATTAAATTTCATTTTATGGATAGGACCCATTGTTTAAGTATGTCAATATCTTTTTTGAGCCTGAGCTTATCTTCTGGGATTTTGGCTATTCCTGTTAGCTTAGTGTTATCTGCAAATCTGCATGCCTCGTTGTCAGCCTCCATGGCCTCCTGCAGCACTCTCTTGGCTGAAAACAGGCATGTGAAGGCCTTTCAAAGCCTCCATGCAGCCAATTTTTAGCTTTCCTGGCTTTCTATATTTCTATAGAAATGTAGTGAACTTTATATATTATTCAACTGTGTCTCTTCTTTTATTTGGTCTGTTTTTTTTGAATAGTTTATATCCTTCCATCAGTACATTCCAGTCATGACTTTCACCCCACCAAGTTTCAGTAATGGCAAGTACCAATATCATATTTACCTTCATGTACTACAGTAGTATTTACATGTACTAGTATTTACTAGTATTTATGATTTTCAATAATCACTAGGAATTTGGGAATATTGGCAGAGGATGTTTTCATACCAGTATCTCTCTTCCAGTAGGGTTGACTGTACAGTATTTTAAATGAGAAATATGAAAAATTTTCTTGTTATTTTTGCTCAGAGCAAAATCAAATATCTTAGTACTGTCTTTGTATAAATGAAGTTACAACCATATTAGCTTCAGGAAACCTAAAAATTGCAATGCCACATCACTCTTTCTGTTGGTTAAAAGTTTTTAATTGTATCTTTCCTTGACTAGTTTTATGTACTTTAAAGCATTTAAATTTGTATCTTTCTATTATTACAATCACCAGAAAGAAAATAAGATATCTATTAGGAATTTGGTCTCTATATAGACTCTTACAGAAACTATGTCAGAAAGTCCTTTATAATCCATTTAGTTTGTTAGCATCATGAATTAACCAACCAACTGATATTCCCATTTGTTGACTAGTACTATATAAGAGTGATTAGTTCATAAAAATAAACAAATAACATAAAGATTATTGGCTTTGGCTCAATGAAAATTTCTCAATATTCTTTGGGAAAATCTCTGTTAATTCCTAATGATAATTTCTTAAATATTACAAATGTAAATGAAAACCAGGGAACAATTATTAATAGATTGGAAAAAAACTTGAAATCTGTAAGTATTTTATTTCCCCACAGGGAAAAAAACGCTGCAAACACTACACAAATATCTTAAGCAAGGATAGGAAATGGGTAGTACACTTTTGATTAAGTCAACATATATATTTCAGGTTACAGTATAAGCAAATAAAGCAGTTTAATACATTACAAAGGATATATGTAACACTTGCCTGAGAGCTTATAAGAAGAAATATCAATACTTAAGGGCCATGTTGATGACTTCAGCTTTTTCAGCAAACTATGATAAATATTTGTCCAGAGTATCTCTTTATTATCTGTGGCAATGAACTTAAATATTAGCACCACATCTGCCAGGACACCGTCATTCCCTGGGCTGCAAAAGAAGAATACAGACAGCTGACCAAACAAGCCGGAATATTTTCTGTACTCTGCAGGGGTATTTTTGCATATATAATCACTCAAGGCTTTGGGGCAAGTAACACAGAATACTATATCTATCCAAATACAAGCACCAAAAGATTTGCTGCTTAACTCATTGCCTCTTAGAAATAAATGGCACTGGGCAGATACCAGGAAATGTTTTGATATAAATTTGGATGACGCTATCAAAAGTAGCTATGATTTAGAATGGGGAAAATATAGGGATCTTTGAGAGGAACAAAGTTTTCCCCTGTTTTAACTCTTTGCCCTTCTCTTTTCATGTGCCCATCTTGCAATTAAGCTTTATTCATTGGTGGTTGTTTGCCTATAAATATTTGCCCCACAATTTCCAGAAATAGTGTTATGCTGAAAAATATGGAGGTGAGGAATAGAAGCAGGATAATTCCTTTAATCTGCCTAAACAGATAAGTAATTAAATAAGACCACACTGCAGATTTCCCAGACTTCACAGAATGTTGATCTGCCAAAATAAACTTTGAATAAATGGGGTATTTTTCGACAGCCCTAAAGTAATGCCATCTTAGTATATGCTCAGTTTAAAGCCAAATTTTATAGATTAAGAGAAACAAAACTATAATTGCCTGGTATGGACAATGATGTCATCTTTATGTTTCTAAAAAATTATAAGTATTCTTCAGCAAAAAAGGTACAGTTTTAACAATGATCCATATTCCAGGTGATTATGCTTTTTGGCCAGACAGAAAAATTGAGTAAGTCTTATACAAATGGGTCTAAGCCAGGGGTGGGATAGGACAGGGTTAACTACCGGTTCAGGATTTACAAGTTTCCCTGCAGGCTACAAGCCATGCACCTGTAAATCGTCATCATCAGCTGCCTGCAGAGAAGCAGCCTTTAAACAGTCCTCTTTTCTTGCTTTTCTAACTGCAGCTGTGCCTTGTTTGGCAGCTGAAGTTGAAAAATGAGGAAATAAAGATCAGGTAAGAGCCTGGGTGGGTAGGTGGACAAAAACATCAGCAGACATAGAACCAGTTCTATGTCTGCTGCTCTTCAGAGCTACCACTTCTACAGAGGTTGACAGAACCAGTAGAAACCCACCCCTAGTCTAAGCCATCACTGTTGTTGATTCACACCAGGCAACTTGCTGTAGCCATCTCATCCCAAATGACTTGCTTTGGCCATCTTACCTGGCAAAATTTGCCATGGCCAACTCACTGCAGGAAAACATGCTGTGGTACAACTCACTGTGGCTAACTTCCTGTAGGACAGTTCAAAAGTGGATAACTCAAGAGAGGAACAAGTGAATTGCAGCAAGCCTTGTCTTGCTTTAGATCTGAATTTTCTCAATTTAGAAGTTCTGGAGACTGGGTGCAGTTTACTTGTCCTTCTCTTGAGTTATCCCAAGTTGAATTAGCTATGATGAGTTGCCCCACTGTGAATTAATGGTGAGTTGTCCACGGCGAGTTAGCCACAATGAGTTATCCTGAAGCAAGTTGGCTGTAGCAAATTGGCCATCGTGAAACAGCCAGGGAGAGTCGGCTGGGAAGCATTGGCCATGGCAAGTTGTCCCATTCCTTAAATGGTTCAAATAATAAATCAAATACCAGTTTCTATTTTTGCTTTGGAAATTAGATCCACACTGTGAGGATCTTTTTTGTTTGTTTCAGTTTCATTTTAATAAATCTAGTCACATGTTTATATGTGTTTGAACATACTGTGTATTGTATTAGCGCTATCAATTAAATTCAATTAGGCCAGATACATATCATGCCACATAGCACAAAAGCCTACTCTTACCACTTCTTACTGAAATACAGTGAACTTTTAATGTGATGGTAGACTCAACAAATCTACATGGAGGAATCTATTCAACTGTGAAAGAAAGGTGTACTCTGTGTGTGTGTGTGTGACTGCATAGTAAGAAAGGATTTCTGTTTTGAGGTTAGGGAAGCAAATTGTAAATCTGTCGTATAACATACATAGGACTTCCATGAGAAGAACTTCAAGAACCTTCCTAAAATGTTCTCCAATCTACATCAATGAGAGAGTTAATCCTGATTATGTCTGTCTCTTTGTTTATTATGGAATGTTTTCAGCCCATGAATTCTTCAGCAAAAACTGGACTGTACAATAGTTATCTGAGTTCCTAGTATTTGTCCACCTGCTGGTCTTGCCTTGAAAATTTCCTCAAATGTTTATATGTTTATATGTTTCAGGGTGAGAAGGTAGAATTTAGTTCCGATCCTCCCAATTCATCAGTTATCAAAAAAAAAAAAAANAAAAAAAAAAAAAAAAGAGAGAGAGAGAGAGAGAGAGAGACAAACTCAATTAACTTAAATCAAATATAACAGTTTTTAATTAAGCTATTTTTGAAATATTCATATGCTAGCTTTAGGGTTGTAAGTCAGATAATGTTGATTCCATGATCAAAAGACAAAAATATAAAAGGCAACAGGCAATAGTTACACCAAAGGACATGTCAGTTAGTTGGGTTATTTTCATCATCCATTATAAATTGTGACAAAGAAAAAATGAGAGTATTCTAAAATGCCTCCAGCTCCTCAGTGTTAGACTACAGCTAGCATCATTGTGCTAGTTTTGAATGTGTGGCTGATTGATGGAAGTGAGGCTGAGAAACACCATTTGGGGAAAATAACTCAGATCTATTTCTTAATGCTATCTGGGGCCATTTGATTTATAAATTCATTCTCATGTCATTGTTAGCAATTAATTCAAAATCTATTCCTGAGTGGAATGTTTATCTACATACCTTAACCTGACAACACGTGCATTAATGAGCCTTTTTTCTAAAGGAGTAGCTTGAAATGCTTGCTTAATCTGTTGAAAGGAATGAACAGTTGTGTTTGTTATAGAAAATTTATTAAACAGAGTAGAAATGAAGCAGTTCCCCTTGGTCTATGTCTCAAAGACTGCAAGATGATGGATACAATGTGCCTATCAGAGCCATACCTGTTGCTAGCTCAATCTCTGAAGCTGGCCCCAAATGAAAATCTTTTACTCAGAAGCTGGTGAAAATTTTCTTTTTATTTCACATTCTTACAGTTATGCCATCATTTCAATAAAACACTTTGGCTTTTCTGCCAGTGGGTCAGCCTCTTCTGGATCTCGGGAGATCTTCAAAAAGTCAGTAATCCATGGGAAATAGGGTTGGGAGGAGAAAGTGAAATCTGAGATGCTAGCAAAGCAGCCCCAGTCTGTGGAGACCCAGTAGCGCAGGATGGGATGGGGGAAACAACTGTGGGGACCCCAGGGGAGCATGAGGTATCTCAGTGGACTCAGGGAGGCTTCTGGTGGTCTGCTCCAACACTAGGCCTCACATGCTGTTCACCATCCTCAAATACCTCATGTGCATTTAAAGACCAACACATTTGATTAACAAATGAATTGGGGAAAGCAGGAAATGATCACATTCATTTAACATGATTCAATCAAATGAATCCCCAGGTTCGTTTGGCAGGTTTTATTACATTTGTAACTGTATAATGAGAGTGAGGGAGGGTCTCAGGGAAGTCCCACCTTAGCAGCACACAAGCCCCATGTCATGCTCACCCTGACCATGCCCACCCAGTCACATGACCACTCAGCCATGCCTATCCAGCCAGTCATTAGGGCAGAGAACTAGTTGTTAAATTATTTGAATCCCACCACTGGCCTCAGCAGAAATATAGTATCAAGAGAAGTCTTATTACACTCATTTCAGAGTTTGGCAGACCACAATCAGAATATTATAGCAAGTTCTGGGAAACATGTTTTAAAAAGAACACTAAGAATTTAGAGATGTGGAGAAAGAATGATTTAACAATGGAATAAACTGCCTTAGAAAGTTGATGACTTTTTCACAAATGGCTATATTATAGTGAATAATTCCTATATTAAGAAGGGATAACTTGATTTCCAAACTCTCTTCCATTCCTTCCATTCCCCTATTATCCTAATTATGGGTGGTTGGATAATAGGATAGGAAACCTCACAAATTTACCATTCCCCTAAGATAATTTCTTTCTAAAAAGAATAAATCTGGATCTGCAATAAAGAAATAAAAATAAATCAAACATGTACACTAAAGATAAGCCTGCTTGGAAGTTCTTTAAAATCCTTCCACAAATGGAAGCTATTAAATTGCAGTATTAGATGTCCAACCAGAATGAAACTGAGCTGTAAAAAGAGTTGCACATCTATTTAACTAACTAGCCTTTATTGACCATTTGAATGGGAATTTCCTCTAAGCTAGTCACAAGCTTATATTTGAAATAGAGGTGACAAAACTGTGCAACTTTACAATGAACCCTGGTGCAATCTCTGCCCAGTTATCAAACCAAAGGATTGGCATGTTGAGCTAGTTTAAGTATGTCATCCAATATTTTGCTGGTATTATGATTTGTTCTAAGTGTTAATTTTTAATTGAATGCCTCCTTATTAGAGCTGTCTTAATTTTGGGCCAGGCTTGTTTAATGCCATATTTTGTTACTATTTCTCCCTGATAACAGTATTATATTTCTTGAACTTTAAAATAGTGTTTCCTTCTTTCAGTTTAATACTTGAAGACCTGGCTTTCTTGAAGTCCAGTTTTAATCATTGATTGTACAGGTAATCTTTGACTTACAACCAGCTGAGCCCCACATTTCTGTTGCAAAGGGAGATAGTTGTAAACTGAATTTTGTCAAGCATCTGAATTTTGATCATGTGACAATGGAGATGCTGCAATGGTCATAAGTGTGAAAAATGGTTATAGTCACTTTTTAAGTGCTGTTGTAACCTTGAACAATCACCAAATGAAGCATTATAAGATGAGGACTATCTGTATTCATTTATGATACACACAACGATATATCAAAGTTCTTGGAATACCTTCTATCAGTTGTTGCATGCTGTTATAAAATACTTAAACTTAACCCAAAGGGCATTTATTTAAAGAGTATTAACTGCATAATGTTCTAAGCATATGTAGGCGTATGTTTCCTTCAACCCGTGGCATGTGGCATGTGCCAAGCCCAGCTGATGCAACCAGTTGGAAAAATATCTTCATGTTTGCTAATTCTGCTAATAGTTCCACATGTTGGGATATGATAATACTGTCTTTGAATTGAGTATTTACAGTCAAGTTGGTTCAATTGTCCATGACCACATAGATAATTTTTCTCCAAAACTCTATGTCCCCAAACTGATAATCTAGATTTTCCAAATAGTGCACATATTATGACTGTAATAATCCATCCACCTTGCTGCTGAACATCCTTTATTTCTCCTTCCATCTTCTTCAGCATTATAGACTTCTTTAAAGAGCTGGCTGTTTGTATAATATGTCCTTAATATGATAATTCAAACCTGTTCATGTATGCCTTGAATTTATTTGTTCTATGAACCATTTGTTTGTTTTCTTGGTTTTTCATAGTATTCTCAGGAGTCTTCTCCATCATCAAAATTTAAAAGCATTAATATTTATTCTATCCTATTTTTTGGAAGCCCAATTTTCATAGTCCACAAAGTGTCACATGGAAAAACATTACCTACACCATTTCAATCTTTGTAGATATTGGCATATCTCAGCATCTGCATGTTTTTTTCAAGATCTTCACTGGTGCTCTACAAACTGCTAAACCACAGTACATTTCTTGACTGTTGGTTCTTTTACTGTTGTTTGCCCCATTTGGTAGACCAGATTGGGAATCAGCTTCAAAGATAGGCTAAAACTATTTTTATTGACATTGGCTATAATAACAAAATCTTGCAAGTCGTGTTGTTATTCCTCTCCTTTTTACAGTTCCACTAAATGGGGAAGCATCTGCCTGAGTCAATTCCAAATGTTATCTATTATAGATTTAAGAAATGTTTCAGCTTGTTTGTCAGCTCCTAAAGGTCATCTTTCTTACTCCCTTAAATAGTTGATCCTAAAAGGCAGAAGTTATCCACCAATTTTAATTCATTTCATTGTCAATTCTAGGGCTGATTGGAGCATCTGTTACTGTTAGTTTGGCCTTCTTTATATTTAATCTTAGTCCTGACTTTTATTATTAGAGATACTATATCATTTGCATTTTGACTCTCAGAATGGTATTGTCAATGTAGCTCAAATTATTGGTGTCTCCTTCTCTAATTTTGAAATCATGCTCATATTCTTCTGATTAATGTTTCCTCAATATATATTTGGCATATATATTCATTTGAATAAATAAATTATTATTAACAGAACCCATTGTTTCTTATGGGGTATTTTTTTAGTTAGCTTGCAGGGAGGATAGGCAACACTGACATTCATAAAATATGCTAGGAAGTTTGTGCAGCTTACTAAAGGGGGAGGAAGGATTTACAATTTGCAAAATCCCATATCAATTTCCAAATTAAAAAAACAGAAAGACAGTGAAGGATTATCCTCTCCCAAAGTTCCTATGTCTCTCCGGGTCATTTTCTTTCTCCAGAATAGAATTTAGCACATTAAATGCATTAAAAAATCATTCTCACTTACCAAAACCTCAATACTTCTGCTCAGTTCTCTAAATTCTGCTGAAGTCTGTTTGTCAAAGTTAGGCTGATATTGCACATTATTGATTCTAAAGGAAGCACTGTAAAAGAATAGTTTCTGATCTGTATATAAAGGGGGGAGAATGAAAGCATTTATACTATAGTATCAATTAATTTACAACAATTAGTATTGTTGTAGTATAGTATCAATTAATTTACAACAAATGAGATACAATTAAGCAATCAACAGAAGAAATTTTCTAATGTTTTAGAGGATTAACTATTATGGTGTGAACGACATATTTTAACTCTAAAGCAAAGGATTTCAACATACTTCCCATATTTTGTATGGGGAAATGCAGGTTAAGTAGAATAAGTTGACCTGGGCTATGAATGGCATGACAGAAATTGGTCCTGGATAAGTAAAATTATTGTGTTTTGGAGCTATCAGATAGTGTATGTCAGGTGAAAGAAGCTGCAAAGAGATAATAAACTGTCTTCCCATGTTTGATGGTTGGCAAGTCTCAAGACTGATTCTGTTATTTATCCTCCTTTCAGAATCTCAAGTGAAAGAATTAAAATTCCTTGGTAAAAGACCAGAATCAGGAGTTGGCTATTTTCTGCTAAGATGCAAATGTTGCAGCATGTATGTATTCTTGTACAGTATATGCATACCAGAGGTTCTGATCAGTTCTGGAGAACCGGTAGCAGAAATTGTGAGTAGTTCGGAGAACCACCTCTGACTGGCCCTGCCCCCATCTATTCTCTGCCTCCCAGGTCCCAGCTGATTGGCTGGATCTTCTTTTGTTGCCCTGCACAGAACAGAGCTGGAAAGCAGGTTAGTGGGGTAGGGTGGGGAGGGAATGGGATTTTACAGTATCCTTTTCCTGGAGTGGGGTGGGAATGGAGACTTTACAGTATCCTTCTTGCCTATCCACCAAACCATGCCCACCAAGCCACACCATGCCCACCCAACCACACTCACAGAACCAGTAGTTAAAATTTTTGAACCCCACCACTGATGCACACTGATATATACCCTTTAAATCAGGTTTCAATCCAGTAAAACAAAACATGAGCAGGCTCTTCCTTTGACATATCAGACACCATTCACAATCTCATCAATGTTCAGTGGGCTTATTGTGCCAGGAGTAGTCTTCAAGCAGCTTACTAACTCTATTACCTTATATCCAAATTTTAAGACTTGTGGCAGCTCTAACAACAATGTTTAGCCCTCTAAAATAGACCAAGCTTGGAAACCAAAGATAGGCAGTTAATACCTGGAGTTCTCGGCTTACAACCATTCATTTAGTGACTGTTCAAAGTTACAACAGCACTGAAAACAGTGACTTATGACCATTTTCACACTTATAACCATTACAGCATCCCCATGGTCACATGATCAAAATTCAGACACTTGGCAACTGGCATGAGTTTAGGAGGTTGCAATGTCCCAAGGTCAAGTGATCACCTTTTGTGACTTTCTGAAAAGCAAAGACAATGGAGAAGCCAGTTTCATTTAACAATTACTAGTGTTACTAATTTAATAACTGCAATGATTTACATAACAACTGTGGCAAGAAAGGTCATAACATGGGGCAAAACTGAATAACTGTTGCTTAGCAATGGAAATTTTGGGCTCAGTTATTGTTATAAATCAAGGACCACCCGTGTTAATTTTATTGCACGTGGTCCTTGACCTAATGACCATAATTGGACCAACAAATTGTCATTAAGTGATACAGTCATTAAGAAAGATGACCATATCCAATTTTACAATCCTTTATTTAACCACAGTTGTTAAGCAAGTAACATTAACTTACACATCATCTGACCACAATTTCCCAGTTTCCTTACTGATTTTGCTTGTTGGAAGCTGGTTGGGAAGGTCACAAATAGCTATCATACAATTGCATAGCACGGCAACTGATGTAAGTGCGATCCAGTTTCTGTGCAACCCAAATCTCAATCATGTATCTGTATGGATGTTGTAATGGTCATAAATGGACTGGTCATTCGTCATTTCTTTGAGCGATGTCATAACTTTAGTCTCTAAATAAATGGCTGTAAGTCCAGGACTACTTGCATAAGGTTATAGAGTCACAGAATTTTGCAAGCCTGAAAATACTCCTTCCTTTCTTTTTTCTTCATGAAAAATAGGGAGGGTCATGCCTACGCTTTCGCAAATTACATTTCTGTCCTGGACTTTATCTGACCATTGTCTTGGTTGTAGCTCTTCATCCTATTCCTCAGGGTTATTCCTTCTGCCCATTGCATAATGCTACATCTGGCAGGATATAACAGGATCTTACTTTGCCTTGGGTGATACACAACACAGAAATCAGGCAGAAAAACATTGCAAAACATAACAAATATGATATATTGTTTGCCAGATGGCCTGAAATGGTCCAGTTGGAATAAAAGTTGCTATAAATTCTTCAGGAAATAAATGCATTACATATTTTTTTTTCTTTTTGATTGTTGAAAGATTTTCAAGCACAAAATTATTCAAATCACATGGACTGAAAAAGAAATATACTTACCATAAATCAAAAAGTATACAAGCAAACCAGTGGCAGTGGCTAAGATCAGCAATATCGCGAGCACAATCAAAGCAATCACCCATGGCTCCCAAGGACTGGTTCTTGACCTAGACATTCTGAGAAGATGGGCAAATATAAGATTTTGTAGGTGACATAGTGAACCTTAAGTAGCGCACTTAATTTCTGCTATAATCTTCTTTTGGGTTATTTAATGTTTATGCACATTAAATGTTTCACAAATGAATGAATTAAAAATACTGCTGAACTAATAATAAATTAACTGCATTAATTTTCATTCATTCATTCATCATTCATTATTTCATATATTGCAATAATAGTTACAATTGCGTCTTACAATTTCAAGAATAGTTGGCACACATTAGTTTAAAGCGAACGAAATGCTTGATAAGAAAAATAAATAAATAATGGCAGTTGAAAATAAACCCAGTTCTGATCCTAAAAAAGAGAAATTCATAGTGATCAGCTCATCTAATCTCCAGAGCCCAAAAGGAATATTCAAATCTTCAGGAACTCCTGAAAATAAATGCAGTTCTGATCCTAAAAAAGAGAAATTCATAATGATCAGCTCATCTAATTTCCAGACCTCAAAAGGAATATTCAAATCTTCAGGAACTCCTGAAATGTTAGCAGGGTTAGGACTCTACGAATTTCAGGAGTATGGTGTTTTAGAAGGCATGTTCAGCAGAAAAGCCATACTTCCTTGGGCCAGTCTGATGTTCCTGTTTAATAAATGGATTAAGAGCACAGCCTCCCTATTGGATCTGATGGGCTGGGAAGGAACAACTAGAGCAAAATAATCCCACAAATAATTATTCACTTTGAAATCTTTTTGCCATCTCCTTTATAAATTATAAACACAGAATTAGTAATTCAGGTAGTGCAGTATTTAATTTCATTCCCCTATTTTGCAAAACTATATCAGGTATTATTCTATATTCAATTTACACTCATTTAAAAGGGAAAGTTTGACCAAGTCCACTAGTTCACCTGAGATCATGCTCATGCAGAGGATTATGTACTACAAATATAGGTAGGCCCACACAAGCTAAGAAATCCAGTTGTGCTTTTATTTTTAGGCTTTTGTCATATACAGTGGCCATTGGTTTTCTAGTGCCTTAATATGCATTCTGAACTATAAAATCAATGTTAAAAGATCTAAATTCATGTCTAAAATAAAGTGGGAAACCTGCAGCCCTCATCTACATCCTGGATTTGCAGTTTTAAAACTTTGGCTGTGCTTCCTCTTCCAAATTAAATGTACAATGCTGCAAATTCTCTTTGCGTTTGATTCTCTCTGGCTTCAGCTATCTTCTCTGTTCTCCTTGAAGCAGTGATGTTTCCTAAAGCCCATGTCACACTGCACCAACGGATGGAAAGAGGATGTAAAACGGAGAAAAACACTTGCCATTCGTTGGTTAACACGATGCATCCGTTCTGTACTCACTGCCTCCGTGTTTTTCCATCCTCTCTATCTGTCTCTAGCATCCGTCCTATTGACTTTTCAATCTGCTGCAAAAAGTTTTCGAGCTGCTTTTCAAAACTTTTGAGCGGAAAATGTATCCAACGCGTCCGTTCTGCATCCGCTAGGCATACCGGGGACAATCCATTCTGTATCCTTGTCATTCCGTTATCTCGATGCCGCTATAGTCCGGCTTTAGCTATACTCCGCTATGGGCCTTCGCTCGCATGCAATTCAAATCGCTCCAGCGGTAAAGTGGAGTACGACAGGGAGAGGAAGCGGAACGGAACGCGGAACGGAACGCGGCAGCGTTAGTAACTACGGACGGAGAAAAGGATGAAAGCAGATGCGAAGCTCGCAAACAAAGCATAAAAAATGGACACAAAACGGTCGCAGAGTGGGACCTATCCGCTCTCATCCGCTTCCATCCGCTAGGCTTCTGTTCCTGATCCGCTTTCCATTCTGCCCTTTGTCCCTCCCCCCCGTCCGTTTCCTTTTCCGGTTATATCTGCTCTGGTTATGCAAATTTTTTTTGCCCTTTTGAGATGCAGATTAACAACGCGATGGAACATTTTTCTCATCTGCTGTGTCCTTTTTACAAACGTTTTGCATCCGTCAGCCAGTGTGACAGGGCCTTAAGGAAGAACTCCCTGATCTAGTTTTTCATATAAATGATTGCTGTAATATTTGCAAGAACCTTAACCCTAAATATTATTACCTCCATGTTGTGTATGGGATGTGAAAAAATTTATTGACTAACTAAGCTCACCAAAAAAAAATCATAGTGGACAGTATACACTCTTTTTTGCAGTTCCATTAATGTGCCTTCTTCTAGTCCTTGGGTCTGAGAGATTCCTCCCAAATCACCCGGATCCACCCTCTGCCCAATATGTCATCCCAAGTTTCAAATATCCCAAACAAATACATGCTCCAATGGAGCATCAATGCTTTTAATAATGGTCATAGTAGCAGCATCCATACATATTCCACAGAGGCCACAAATGCTATTAGTGAACAACTAAAATGACAATGCTTCCCTTCCAAGGAATAAACAGAATTACAACCAAGTCTCCCCAACCACCTTGTCAGCAGAAGGAGGCAAGGAGTTTGCCTGAAGCAGCTAGCAGCCAATATAGCATGTGAACTGGTAAAGCCTGTATGCAAGCAGCTCCTCACATGTTCATGCATTTGACATGTGAGAGCAGCACGGAAGACAGGGCTGTGCTCTGCTTTAATAGTGGTGAAGACACTTCTCCCATGATTAATACATAAAGAGACATTATGCATTGTGAGGACCTTGAGCACTACACCCTATTATTTCTGCATCCCAGGGATGCAGCAAATTCTAATACTATTAGACTAGTCCCATTAGGAAATCCAAATTTATAGGTAACTGCCTGGGGGGAAAGGGATTCAGTGGAGTTTCAGGACTGTCAAAATCTTTGTCCAGAATTGCCTCTCATTCTTGGACTTTGAAAGAGAGAATCAGGATATTTGTATATAGATGTAATAAAAAATCCTTAACTTATACACAATTAATGTCAGTATTTAACTTGATGCTTAAAAATAAAAGCATTTGAATGAACTGGACATGTATTCATATCATGAACTGGGGCAACCTTACAGATGATGAACATAGTATATGAGAACCAGACTACTAAAAAGTCACTATCCTACTCAGACACTATAAAGAGTTAGCTATATACCTTATGAAGAATGAAGCAACAGGCACCGAAGAGAACAATAAAATAGGATGGACAAGCTTAGTCCATGCTTTTCTGGATTTGTGCTGAATGTTCCCATATAGAGTATAGTAGCTAGATGAAGTAGTCTTCAAAATCTTGAGCCCTATCTAACAAAATGAAAGTCAATGTAGAAAAAAGTAAGATTTACCCTTAAATACGAACAACTAAATGGTGTTCAATATAGGTGGTACTTCACTCAATAGCAGTAACTGTGAGTGCGATCTTGGAGTCCCAGTGGACAATCACTTAGATATGAGCTAGCAGTGTACTGTAATTGCCAAAAAAGTCAAAGTAATCCTAGGCTGCATTAACAGAGGGATGGAATCATGTGAAGTGTTAAATACCACTTTATAAGGCCTTGGCAAGTCATGCTTGGCATACTGCAATCAGTTTTGGCCACTATTATATAAAAAAGATGTTGAGGCTCTAGAAAGAGTACAGAGAAGATAACTACAGTAGGAGGCTGGAGGCTAAAACACAGGAAGAATTGTTGCAGGAATTGAATCTATCTAAAAAGAAGGACTAGGGGCAACATAATAGCAGTATTCCAATATTTGGGAGGCTGCCACAAAGAATAGATCAACCTATTTAACAAATCAGCAGAAGGGAAGATAAGAAACAATGGATGGAAACTAATCAAGGAGATAAGAGAGGGGCCCATTACATGGATTTTGTAACTTGTCAACTAACATAGTTACTTTGTATTTTAATTTAGCTTATTTCTCTCTTTTAAGCCCCTGTCACACTGCACCAACGGATGGAAAGAGGATGTAAAACGGAGAAAAACACTTACCATCCGTTGGTTAACGCAGATGCTTCCATTCTGTACGTCACTGCCTCCGTTTTGTTCCCTCTATCCATCCAAGCATCCGTTTCTATTGCATTTCAATCCGCTCACAAAGGTTTTTGAGCTGTTTCAACAAACTTTCCTCCTTCTGAGCAGACCTCCGTATCCAACGACGTCCACTTCTGACATTCCGCTTAGGGCATACGGGGGGACATCCGATTCTGCATCCCCGTTGTCATCCGTTACGCATCCGCTACTTATCCAACTAGGCATCCAAGCTGCGGCATCTGCGCCAAACTCGCATTCCTCTCCAGTCGTAAAACCGGACGCAGGGAGGAAGGGAACGACGCGGAAACAGCATGCCGGGGCAGCGTTTGTAGCAACGGGAGGAAGACAAGGACAAATGAAAAGGGATGCAGCACGCAAAGAAAGCATTTAACAACCGGAAAAAACAATTCGCAGAGGGGACCTATCCTCCCATCGCTCCAATCCGGCTTACGGCTTCCGTTCCGCAATCCGCTTCCATCCGCATCTGCGTCCTATCCACCGTTCCACATTCCTTTTCCGTGTTGTCCGCTTGGTTATTGAAAATTTTGCCCTTTGAGAGCCGCGCGATAACAACGGATCTGGAACATTTTTCTAACCGTCCGCTGTGTCACTTTTCTACAAACATTTTTGCTATCCGTGTGGGCAGTGTCGAACAGAGGCCTTTATTAGAGATTTTATCAAACCATTATAAGACTGGAATCAGGGAACCCTATTCCCATTGCTGTCTTATGGTTTGATTGATAGATTCTAATTCATAACTGAAGAGAAAACTACAGTAAAGAATGGATTAGACTATTTATATTCCTGATTTAAAAAAAACGTTATGCACAAACCTCGGACGTCTGGTTTCATGTTCCTTCATGAACTATCCAAACAATCTTTGTAGTGATTTTACTAGCAAAAAGGAGAAATTACTTTATCCTTCATCTTATTTATTTAATTTGAGTCAAGCACATTACTAAGAATAACAGGTATAAGTATAACACATTATTATGGATACATAAATAGATTACATATTAAGAAAAATAAAAAGCAGAATAATAAGGACAGAAGATGGTAGGCACGCTTGGTGTTACTTATTCGTGCCCAATCAACTTTCTTCTTGCATTTTTCTTTGTGTGTCTGTCTAACTATAAAGAAAATGTAAGATGCGGTCTTAGAGGTTCTCCCTTTTTCAATAGATAGATTCCCCAATTTTTGCGGCGGCGTACTCTAATAAACTTGCTTTTAAATGATCTTACCCAATTGGTTTGCTTATTGGGAAGGTAAAGGCCCTCTGTCACACTGCCCAACGGATGCCAAAATGTTTGTAAACAAAGGGGACAACAGCAGATGAGGAAAAATGTTTCCATTCCGTTGTTTATCCGCCTTACAAAAGGACGGCAAAAATTGCCATAATGCAGCAGCAGATTAACACGGAAAAAGGAATGGCTACGGACGATGCGCAGATGGGATGGAAAGCGGTAAATGCAGGAACGGTAGCCTAGCAGATGGAAGTGGATGAAACGGATGCACGAGGCGGATGCCGTAGAGATGCGTAGAGCATGCCTGCAGACGCAGATGCAGAGCGGCTACACCGCATCACCATGCCGTACGGCAGCGGGATGATTAGCCAGATGCCGAGTTGCCATCCAGCTTTACAATCCGTTTCTCCCGCTTCCCGTAGCTACTAACGCTGTCGCGAAGTCCATTCCGCTTCATCCCTGCCGTCCGTTTACCACTGGAACGATCTTGGAGTTGCCCCGGATCGACCTAGCGGACTATAGCAGCACATGCGTAATGACGATCATCGACAAGAACGGAATGCATCCCCCCGATATATCCCTAACGAGCGGAATCGCAGACCAGACATGGCATGCATTGGATACATTTTCACGCTTCACGTTTTGAGCAGCTCAAAAACCCTTCTGAGCAGAGATGAAAATGTCAATAGAACGGCAGCTGGACGGATTAGAGAGGAAGCAAAAACGGAGCAGTGCAGTACAGAACGGACAGCATCGCCGTTAACCAAGGATTGGCAACCCAATGGATGGCAAGTGTTTTTCTCCGTTTTACATCCTCTTTCCATCCGTTGGTGCAGTGTGACAGGGGCTTTAACCAAGGCATAACCTAGGGCCAGATTTGTTTGGCTATCAGAAGCAACCCAGAACTAAGGAGAAATCTGACAGTGAGAACAATCAACCATTAGAATGGGTTGCCTTCAGAAGTCATAGGTGCTCCATCACTGGAGGCTTTTAAGAAGAGACTGGGCAACCATTTGGCTTTGCTTGAGCAGGGGTTGGACTACTAGAAGACCTCCAAGCCATTTGATATGGTTCAGTTGCCAATTTATAAATTGAGACTTGCTTTACTGTAGCTTAATTTCATGCACACATACAAAAGGGACAGAACTGAACTACTATTTTGACTTTTTTGAAAGCCCACACAGATACTACTGCTCAAAACAGAATGTTATTATTTGTGCTGCACTATATATTTTAATAAAAAATATGTAGTGAATTAAAATTAATACTGCTATTTTTTTTGTTAAAGCTGTATTGTAATGAATGAAATGAAGCATGATAATTGTCTCTTCAATGTTATGTCACTGTGTATGGTATACCACCATGATAACACAACTCCTGAAATGCATGAGAAATATGAAATGCACACTTTTTCAAGGAGACATACATACAGTAACTGAACATCCTACTTAATAGTGTCCATACTTGCCATTCAAACCCAATATCCAAAAATATCCACAAATTTGAAAGTATTTTATTATGAAAACAAAATCAGTGAAAGATTTTCTCCCTTTAATTTAGTTAAATGTTCAATTGTTTCTTTTTCTCTTCCAGCAAAGTTTTAAGATTTGTTTTCAAAAATAAAGAAGATGTCCAGAGGCATTGACAGAATCCAATGCTTTCAATAAAATGGTAAAAGTAGCATTATACCTTCAAAACAAAGCCTTCACACCACACATTTGTACACATGAACAAAAGGAAATGAATTGCCATTAGTGTAACACTTTTTTTCTTATTTGCACCTTTTTGACCTCCACTGCAGAGATCTCTGAAGATGACATAAATAAGGAAAAGAGAAACCATCACAAATTTCTCCAGCTAATATGTTTTCTTATCTTCCAACAACTTCAGTTACATATCACTCTTGCTTATGGCAGAATATAAACTTTAGATTAGAGAATCTTGATTTAGACTAATTCTATAACGATGTTAATTAGAAGACAAAACAAAAAGCAATGGATGGAAACTGACTAAAGAAGAAACAATCTAAACCAAAGAGAGTGACAGTGAAAGCAATAAACTAATGAAACAATTTTCTTTCAGAAATTGTGGATGCTCCATCACTGGAGTCTTTTAACAAGAGTCTAGATAGCCTTGTCTGAAATTATAGGGGATTGGTCAAGAAGAACTACAAGGTTCCTTTCAACTCTGATGTTCTATGCCCTATTGCAAATGATCCCATCACTTTAACAGCAGGGCAGAACAATATTTCAGCAGCAAATTCAGTTTGCTTTTCTATCTCTTATCTACTACTATCTCCTGTCATATTTCATTCTACCTTCCCCCCTTGAAAATGTCCTATAGCAATGTTCAAAATTCCGAAGGAAATTCTAGTTATGTCCAATTTTTCCGTTTAACCACTCATCAAGTCCAAAGAATTACCCTGTGTAGAACCACCTACTGGATAGAATTGACAGCTGGTGGCATTTATGTCTTCACTGAGAAATTATTTTTAGAGTTGGCATCACTTCAAGGTCTTGATAATGCCTGATACAAAAGATGTGATGCAATATGCTGAGCTATCACTCTGTGTTACTCCTCCCTGAAGCCAAATCAAGACAGCTTGCAGCTCAAGATTTGTATCTCATGCCTAGTTCAGAGAGTTTTGCCAGATCTGGAGAAACACAAGAAGCATTTCAGGAATGAATATCAAAATAAGGCAAATTTTACAATATAAAATCATTCCCTATTTGTTAGCAAGGATCATGGCTTAAAATTACTTGCTGAACAACAGTAAGGATAATATGGTCAAAGTGTAATATAAATAAGCGACATGTTATTTCAATATATTGTACTTTAAAGATTGAGTGGCTCTGAGATGTTTAGGAAGATGAAGTTCTGAAGATGGCAGAACAGACAACCATACACAAATTCAGAAGCAGGACAGACAGTGTAGTAATGACAGCTGAATAATTCTCATGATTGCATCATCCATACAGGTCATCACACTGTTCAGGCTGCAGTGGCTAAATCCATTCCTGATTAGTTCTTTCTATACAAACCAAACTAACTTTACACTGCCTTACACCAGAGATGTCATACTCACATCCCCTGGGCCGGATGTATTACACACTGGCCATACCCATGCCTAGTTTAACAAAGAGGAAAAAAGTCATGGTATGTTACATGATGACACTATTACAAAGCAAGCCTGACACACCCTTGCCTTAAACCATGCCAGGGAAGCAGGAAATCGGAGTAATAGCATGGGGCTGAATTCCTCGTGTTATCAGTGAACCAGCTGCTGTTGTTGATAGGAAATACTGAAAAAGTCAGATTGTTCAGGGATGAGGTACTTTGCAGAAATACAAACACTTGGCCTCAAAAGGTCACAAGATCTGGCTGAGAAGAAAAATATTTTTTTCTCAAGGGTCCAACGGAGAATCTGTGCTTGAGTGTAGGGAATTTTTCAGGCAGCCTGTAAAGGCTTTCCTCCCTCCTGAAGTTGCAATTACTAGGGAAAAAGTCAAAGGTAGTATTCAGCATTTCTGGAAAATCAGTAGCAGAAATTTTGAGTAGTTCAGAGAACCAGCAAATACCACCTTTGACTGGCCCCACCCCCATCTATTCTCTGCCTCCCAAGTTGCAGCTGATCAGCTGGGTCTTCTTTTGTTGCTCTGCACAGGAGAATGGAGCTGGAAAGCAGGTTAGTGGGGTGGGGAGGGAATGGGATTTTGCAGTAACCTTCCCTCAGGAGTGGGGAGAGAATGGAAATTTTACAGTATCCTTTCCCTGCCACACCCACCAAGCCACTCTTACAGAACTGGTAGTAAAAAAATTTGAATCCCACCACTGGGGAAAGCAGATCCTGAGAATACACTCATCATCACAGAGCCAATCCAGCAGCTGAAGAACTTCTCTCATGTTTCACTATACTGCAAAACTTAATGCTTCTTCTCTTGATAATTATAAACAAAACAAATTATGCAGAGATGGAAAAGGTGATAAATTAAGCAAAGTGGTAGAACCAGTCACAGAAATTTTGAGTAGTTTGGAAAACCAGAAAACACCACCTCTGACTGGAGATTTTACAGTATCCTTCTCTCGTCGTGCCCATCAAGCCACGCCCACAGAACTGGTAGAAAAAAAAATTGAATCCCACCACTGCACAAAGTCATAAAGAAGGAGCAGTTTCATAAAATTGTTCCCATTATTGGTTCTAGTGGCTCATATTTCCAATTTTTAAAAATAGGCAGTAATTCATCAGGTGCTTAAGGGTATTGTGGAGTTCAACCCAGAATTCTCACTTGAGGCACAAATGCCAATATTCAAATTATTTCACTTTGGATCTACTATGCAAAGACTCAGCAATCTGGAGAAGGCTGTAATACTGAGAAGGGTGGAAGGAAAGAGAAGAAGAAAATAGTCAGAAGCAAGTGGGTGGGTTTAAATGCAGTAGTGATCAGCGCACTATTGGAAACAGATTGTCATGGAGGAAATTTGTCTATGACATTGCAATGGCACATAATCACTATGATATTGGGATAAAACCAGACATAAATCATTTCCAACTCAGTTGTTCAGTCCCTAGTCATCTCACGGCTGGATTATTGTAATGTGCTCTACATGAGGCTATCCTTGAAGATACCTGAAAGCTACATATGGTGCAGAGAGTGGCAACACAAGCAGTTTGGGGGACCCCAAGAATAGCCCCTGTATCACCACTGCTCTGCGAGCTACACTTTACCAATCTGCTTCTGGGTGCAATTCAAGATGTTGGTGATCACCTTTAAAGCCCTTCATGGATGGGCCAGGTTACTTGAGGGACTGTCTCACCCCACTGGGATTGGCCCATACCATTCGTGGAGGTAGAGGATGCATGCTGCAGTTCCTGTCAGCCTGATTATTCTGGCTGGCGGATCCAGAAGAGGGCCTTCTCTGCTGTTGCTCCTCCCCTCGGGAACATCTTGGCCCCAACCCTCCTATCTTTTTATAAGGGCCTAAAGACATGGCTTTGCCTGTCAGCTTCAGACCCCAGCAGAGGAATAGTGCAATTGTGGTGGTTGGTTGAGTAATAACAGATCCCAGATCCCCACCCTACTGCGCTCATCCTCCCCATGTGTCTGGTTTTAATGTTTGATTTTAACTTTTTATGTTTTAACTTAGATGTAATGGTAAGTGGTCTAGAGTTACACTATAGTAAAATGGGCAGCCAATAAAATTTATAAACAATCAAACAAACAAACTCTCGAGGAAGTACTCATCTCCATTTCTTAGCTGAGGAAGTCATTGTCCGAAGACATTTCCATTGGCCAGCTTGACTATATGCTCAGGTGCAAAGAATGTTAACTTCCCACCAAGGTAGTAATTTATCTACTCCTGTTTGCATGCTTTTAAACTGCTAGATGGGCAGGAGCTGAGGCAAGTAATGATAACTCACCCTGTTGCATGGCACTCAGGTTTCAAACCTGGGCTGTCAGCTTTCCATTTGACAAGCTCAGCATATTTAACAGCTGAGCCTTAAGGACCCCTTAAAAACCAGAAATAACCAATTTCAAATCCTCAATTATGAATTTGATCAGGTGACAGCAAATGAATGTGTTTAAGTTATTGTATTATCTGTCGTCTGCATACTCCTTCCACTTACTTGCTTAAAAAGATAATCTATACTACCATAAACTGTTATTCATATGTCATAAAATGCACACTTTAGCCCTTTGTGATACTTCAGATAATCTATGAAATTCAAAAGATTGTAAAGGCAAACCACAAAGAGAACATTGGAAGAAGCAGGGAAAAAAGCACTTACAGTAAGACTTGTTCTCAGCTGACCCTGTAGCATTAGAATCTAATGTTTGAATATTCTTGAGCAGATTCTTGGGAAATCCCACTTTAACAGCTGGCCTGAACAATGCCAGACATTTACTCACTTTTCTATGCCAAGGATTTTGTCAGTGTATAAGGTTCATAAATTGGAATAGACATTGTAACAGGTCAGCAGTCTGTTTGGTTCAGCTTCCTTCGGGTATTATCCCACGTCATTGTAGTGCTTTTAAAGTTGTAGCAACGTTT
>BHFT01037577.1:0-33672 GCA_004320025.1 Laticauda laticaudata
GCTTCAAGCCTGGATTTCAATTTGCCGCGTGCACAGTCTCACGTTTTAGGACGATCCCATCCTCGTCGCCAGTGTTCTGTCTGGAAAAACGCGAGGTAGACCGGGTTCCAACAGTAAAAGTCTTCATTTCAACAATTATTGTAAAACGGAACAGTTTGGCTCTAGCCGCGCCAGTCTTTATATACAGTTCGCCTGCCGGCTTGTAGCCAATGACGGTTACTTGGTTTTGCCGCCTTTTGGCGGCTCTTTTGGATTGGTGCCTAGTCAACCAATCCCTATGCCGGCTTTTCTAGCCAATCACATTTGAGGATTTGAAGTAAACTATTTTATACAGCACAGTTGACATTCTACACTTTGTTTCCCAACAAAAAACAATATTTCTGTCATTTAACATAGGTCTGGCCAGCCACAAGCCCATATACAGCAGATGGACAAAGAACCTAATCTGAAATCTCCAGGGTAGACAATTCTAATACTTGAGAATTGGTTGTAGAAAAAGTGTAGAAGTTTTGGAGAGAGGTGGAAAACTATGATCCCTTTATGATCTGTGAATTATAACTCCCAGAATTCCTGAACCAGTTGAAGTCCACAAGTCATAGTTCCTCACCCCGCTTTAGAAGATAATGTTTTCCCTGAAACTCCCAAATGAAAAAGAAAAACTAAGAATGTCAGCAGTACATAATGACATAATATCCTAAACAAGATAGAAGGAAGAAATATAGTCCAGATTAAGATTGCCCATTTAAGAAGAAGAAAAAAGGAGAGATGCTTGCTATTCTTTACCATACCTGTAATTAGCTGATTTGAGTATGGCTGATTTGATTACTGCTTTTCACACAGGGTACTTCATTCACTGCCTACTATTGCATCCATTACTGAACCAAAGAGATTTTTGTTCTAATAGCAAACATTTTCCACAAAAATGATACAATTATAAAACAAGAAAGCTTGGAAAAATATTTTTTCTACACGTATGTATTTTAAAAATGACTCACTGGAGGGCACTGAGCCAGTTTATCAGCTGCTACCATTTGAACATTAAGGTGCTTAGCCTGAGATTTGCCTCGGGATTTTATCAGCCTTTGTAAAACCTGTGGAAAAGATACTATAGTTGAAATAGAAATTAATGAGAAAATGAAACAGTACAGTATACTGCATACATACCTTTCATTTTATAATATTCTAATTCTAGTGTCTTAAAGTAACGATGACAACATTCTATGTATTGTTGTATGTATTCACAAGTTCTTTCTCCTCAAATTTTGCTTCTGAACTATGAGGTCATAACTTATAGAAACTTACTCTTTCATCAATTCTTAATATACACCTTTTTTCATTTATGTAATATAGAATACTTTAATCTTTCAATTAAATAAGAAATGTGAAATTATATTAACAATTCATAAAAAGCTACCAATTAAATTATGATTATTTTCAACATACAGTGGTTCAAAATGTCAATGTATTTAATAGCAACATTTAAAATCTATGTTTTTTCATGAAAGAAAATAACAAGGGAAACAACAACTAGATGAATTATTTACCTTTGGAGAAGTAATCTTTACATATACTATAATGGGTGCTAGGGAAGTTTTGCTAAGTTGAGCAGGATGATTAATAGTATCAGCATCAAGTACTACCAACTGTAATGTTCTTGCTAATTCAAATATTCGTTCAATTTCACTCTGAACTTCAGCTGCAAAAAGTACAGACATACTAGTTAAATAATTTATTATTTAGCAAATAATACAATGCAAATATAATATGCATAGGAGGAACACCAAAAATTTTCTTTGGCTTGTGTGTTGCATATTTTACACAATAGAATTATTCAAAATATTATGCTTCCGTTAATAGGTCTTCAACATGTATGTACACTCCTTCATTGCCAATAATCAGTCATAATACCCTTGTTTTTACACATAGTATGAACAATTACCATTAACAGGTTTTTCATTTAGAGAAGCTGATTCAACATAATTCTGAAGTCACCGATGAACAGTATGTTTTTTCATCAGACTAAGTTTGGGGCACTAACAAGCCCCTTTCCACCATTTTGGATACTTCTGCACAAACCAAATATTAAAACAAAGCGAAATGGCCTTCACTCCATTTTATCATTATTGTTGTTGTCACTATTTAATATCCAATTTTAGTACTCAATGAAATAACAAAATGCAGCTCTCTGTGTTTTTATTGATAGTAGGTTTTTCAATTTTTTCTATAGATTACTGTCAGCATTTTTGTAATAGTTAATTGTATTGGCTGTCTTGACTATGCAACAAGAAGATAAAATATGAATTTAAAAAACATTCTTACTGCTTCTAATATATCATTAATATTTTACAAAAAAAAGTCAGAGTTATCAGAAAAAAACACATATAATAGAAAAGGCTCATTCAACAGTCTCCTTATAGTAATGCTGGGTATAATGGAAACAACAGTGGAAGATATTGTAACTATCTTTAAGAGCAGTCTACATCATATTTGTATACAGTTCATATAAGAGTTTAATGAATATTAAAACTTCCATCTTAAACCAATAGTAATTTTATAAAAGCTGATTAAGAGCCAGACTGGTATAATGATTAAGACAGCAGAAGAACCCAGGAGAATACATGCTCTACTCCTGCCTTAGGCACAAAGCCAATTGAATGACTTTGAGGCAGTCACTTTCAGCCTTAGGAGGAAGACAATGGACAATGGAAACCAACTAGTCCCAAAAAAACCTTGTTAAGAAAAAGGACTATCTGGGCAGTCAATACTGATTCTAAGGCACAAAAAATAATTTTAAAAGGAGGCTGATTATATATATTTAAAATATATTTAATCTCAAAGTATTGTTTTGATTACAGATCAGATTTTGCTCATATATCTAAGAGTTTATCAGATGTTGTTCATATGCTAGCCTTGGTTTTTCTAACATGAGTTTTTCAGGAAAATATTATTTGTATAAATGTGTGAATATAAATTTAAACGTATGTGTGTATGTGAGTATGTTATGTGTTCATATATGTGTGCATTCCTTATATTTTAGGGAAGACTAAATCACACATATAAAAATGGGAAAAAATGCTAATAAACTGTTATTTATTATTTCAATAAATATAGCCATTCACTCAGCAATTTGCTCCTCTATAATGACAAATTACAGCAAAATGAAAAGAGTCAGGCACAAATCTACGTGTAATGGAAAAGTCACATTGCTTTGTTTCTTAAATGAGTCCAGTCCCTTGTTAATAAACTCAAACAGGAGTTGCCAACCTTTTGAACCTCAGGGACCACCAAACTCATAATTTTAAATCCTGCAGACCACTGATATGAATCCAGCATGCCGCTTGCTGAAGTGCCTGGACTCATACTGACAGGATGGGGTCCTTCAGGCACTTAGCTTGGCTGCCTGTTTCTGCATCCTTAAATACTCAAGAGTGTCAATTGGAACTGTTTCCCACAGAAAAAAAAAACACTGAGATTCTCATCTCTTTCTCTCTTTCCTTCTACTTCTTTCTCCCTTTCTCTTTCCCTTCCTCTCTCCCCTTCTTTCTCCCTCTTCCCCTCCATCTTGCTCCCTTTCTTCCTCTTTGTTTCCCTCCCTCCCCCCTCTCTTTATCTCATCTCTCTCCCTTCCCCTTTCTCCCTCTTTCCCCCCTCTCCCTGTTTCTCTCTTTCTGCCTCTTTCTCTCTCTCTTTCTTTCTCTCTCTTTCTGCTGTCCAGAGGCTGATGAGTCACATTCTGAAGACTAGATGGTTGGTGGGAAGTTGGGGCAACAGGGGTAATACGGGTGGCAGATGGACTCATATGCATGGGAAATCGTAGCATCAGAGGCCTTCCAGGGTGTACACTGGCCTGCGAGGGGGTGAGGGTAGGGGGAAAGGAACCTCAGAACTTCCTGCTTCCATGTATCATGGTCGAGCGGCTGCCAGAGATTCCCTCAGGTAAAGATGTTGCAAGGGGGAGGCTCAAGCCCCTCCCCTCAGGAGCTTCTCTTCCTCCTCACAAATGGGAGGCTCAATTCCATCTCTTCCAGAGCTTCTCTTCCTTTTTGTCAGAAACCCTCACACTCAAAGTACTCACTGCCCTTCTGGCACCTGACAAGCCTCCTCCTATTCGCTGGGTATATGAGTGCATCTGGCAAGGAGGAAGAGGGGGTCTCCTCCCCACAACATCTTCACCTGAGGGCACCACTGACAGCCGCTTCCTGTGGCTCAGGAGGTCTGCGCTCTTCTCACTGGTGCTCGGCCTCCTCGATGGGCTGAAGCAGGAGGCAGCAGTCACAACATGGGTTTGCTAGGGAAACTGCAGGATTGCCCCACCTCTCCATCAGGCACCTGATCTTCAGCATGCTGTGGCCCACCAACATTTTCTCACAGACCACCAGTGAGCTGCGGCCCACTGGTTGGTGACCACTGAACTAGAACACTGAAACAAACTCTTTGGAACAGCAATTATCTTCTGCTATCCTTGTTGCTTTATGTAACAAATAAAAACCAGAATATCTATTCTACTGATTCCTTTTTTTCCTCTTTTTTTCAAAACAATCTGATTCAGCCTATAAGCTGGTTTAAATGATTTAAGCTTCTGGAGATATTGTAGAAGCTAGGAATATTGAGGATTTATTATCATCTTCTAATGTCTACTTTGTCCAACCTATAGGCCTCCATTTTGGCCTTCTTGGCATCTTAAAGTCTGCTGAAAAAAAAGACGATAGGGAAATAGAAAAGAAATCCAGTGCTGGATTTTCCATCAAGGTTAGTACACTCCCCTTAGTTGGAGAAATCTGACTCATTCATAGTCCTGAAATGCTTTTGTCTAATTTGACTACTTCCGATCTTCATCTGTAAATATGATTGTTCAGAGAAGTTATGATTATTTTGGTTGTTCAATCTTTTTTATTAATTACTAAATAAAAGTATAGTAAATAAAAAGGAAAAAGAAAGCAAGAAAAAGGAATACAAATGGATAAAACAATACTTATCTATTTCATGGAGCTTATTTAATTTAATCTTTATTATTTTTTATTTTATATATATATTATTTTATATTATTTTTAAATAACTCAAGGCAGAGGAGAACACATCTAATCCTCCTTCTTCCTTCTATTTTCTCCAAAACAACAACTCTGGGAGATGAGTTGGACTGAGAGTAATTGATTGGTCCAAGGTCACTCAGCTGGCTTTCATGGTTATAGGTTATACCCAAGGGTGCTTTTTCAAGAGGCAATTGAACTTTCTGATTTTTCTTTGAAGATGTTTTGCTTCTTATCTAAGAAGCTTCTTCAAGTCTGACCTGGATGACTGGAATCTCCAAAGACATTATAGGTTATAATTTTTCAAAATATAATCAGATTTTTACAAATTAACAGAGGTGGAAGAGATATTGTCGATCTCCAACCCCCCACCCAAGCAGGAGATATTACACCATTTCTGACAAATGGCAGTTCAATTTCTTCTTGAAAGCTTCCAGTGATGAATCAATCAAATGTGACTGAAAATGTTGCATCGTTTAAAAGATTAAAAATTGTTATTAAGCTCTAAACAAAGCATGAACACAGAATTGTCAGGCTATTTTGCTAAGAACCTACAGCATCTGTCTTAAAACAAAATTCAATGCAGCAAAAACAAATCATGAATAACAGATACTGATTTAACAGTGAATATCATATAGTACTAGAAAAACATAATCACTGAAAAAATATGAAAAATTTAAATATTTCTCAAAATATCTTATTTCCAGAAAACTACAGATGTTTTTTTCAGTAGTAATGTGGTATAAGGTGACAAAAGAGTGGAAATTATACATTTCATCAAACGTTGTCACTATGATGGTAGATATGCCTAATTTTCAGTGTTTTGCAATTAGACAATTGAGTTTCTTTATTGAGCCCCACTGCTCTACCCCTTGAGCTTGAAGTACTGTTGTATTTTTCAAGCATAGTAATAAAATGGTGTTGTATTTATTATTTTTTAATTATTTTTTCAACAATTTTATTTTATTCAAAAAATTAAAATCTGAAAGAAAAAACTGAATAGAGACAAAGCAAAACTAAACAAAAACATTCTTTAGTTTTGTTTATTAGCCTCCGTTCAATTTTTTGTTGGATTTTAATTTTTTGAATAAAATAAAATTGTTGAAAAAATGTTTTTAAAACAAATGTAACATATCATACAGTGTGTCTTCCAATAAACGTGTCTTCTCTTTACTCTTATTTCATTTGAAAATTTGTCATTAAACAAATCCTAAAATTCAAAACGCTTCACATTTTTAAAGGAAGAAAACAGTGTTATTCATATGATGCAAACATTAAAATACTTAAGAAACCCAACATTAATTATCTTAACAAGAAAAAAAATGTCAAGAGGCTACAAAGATTTCAGAAGAGGAAAAACTGAATATTTTTCAGAAAAGTTTTAATTATAACAAATTATTTTAAAGTTCTTAAAGAGTGGCCTGAGATTAATACATCTATCAAATGATGTCTATTTTTTTTTCAAATAAGAAAGCTATTTAGTAGCATCTTATAAAGAAAATGACATAGCCTCATCAAGAAATCAGGAATTCTTAGAGGAGAATATAATTCAGGATTGTACTGTGGAGTCTTTGATGTTCTCTGAGCTTGGTTATTTATATATATTTCATTTATCATAAGAAATGACAGCAAATATAAAGAAATACCACTGGCTGAAAGACTCTGCCCCTGTGATTCTGGACAGCGGAAGGCTCTGGACATGTCTTTCTTCACTGCTGTTTTTATAGAGACATTTGCACAAAATTTATAATTAATAGGTATCCTAGTCATTCTGACACTGTTTATTTTCAGTGGCTGCTTAAAGATGGATGAATCATAGTCATAGCACAGGTAGTTAAGATTCTGTACAGCAGCACTAAAGTTTTCTCAGAACCTGATGAATAAATCTATTATAATTATTTTACACAATTAATGCACGAAATATCTAATGATTAGCCAGGAATATATGAAGTCTATGAGTCATGTTTAGCTCCCACTCCTCTAATCAAGCTGAAAATAAGATCCTTTAAATTGCAACAGGCCAAATTGGCTGTAAATAAATTAAGTGGTCACTAAAGTGGTTGAAAAAAGGGATATAATAGCATGAAATACAGACTGAATTTTAAACAATAAATTTCCAAGAGTGATTCAGCGTAGGTAATAGATTTAATTTGACAAAGAAAAAAATCTGGATGAATTTTGGCCATCACTTAATTGTGTACTATAAATGTTCTAAAAACTATTTAGAGGTCACGGTATAAAAACAATCTACACAGTATAGACAGCAACAAGACAAACACAGCTTCAAAGCTAACATTTTCAAGGCAATGTACCCTTTTTGTGCATGCAACAATGAAGGTACATATAGCCAAATTCCACAATAGAAAATAGTGACAGCAAACAGCAACATGCATATCTACAGTTTTGGACCACTGCAATACAGAATTTAAGAATTCTGTTATTTAAAACTCTAATTATCAAATATTTTATACCTATTGCAGACTGATTGCTAGCATTTAAAACTGGAAACATCTTCCAGAAAAAAAATTCAGTAAAAACTATGATGGCTTATTTTGTAATTACAAAACCTTCTATCAATAGCAGATAGTGATTTTGTGAGATATAATGCGTACTAAACACGCACGAAAGTAAAAATAACTAGCAATTTTATATACATACCCAAAACATCTGGTAAGGGGGGGCATTAATGAATGGAAAAACTCAAGAGAATCAGGATCTTGTCCAAAACATACAGAATGAGATAAACTTATAAGAGCAACTAGAAATATGGTGTTCATGGGAAGCAAATAAGAAACATGATTGGATTTGAAACTGACAAAGAAATGAATCAAAAGCCACATATTTCGTTTGAAAGCATTATAGATACTATGGACATACAGAATTGCATTATAGCTACTGAAATTTAAACTGTATTTTGAATGAAGCATATTTTTTTTTCAAAAGAATGTACTTTTATACAACTTTTTAAAACCAATCCTTGGTAGTCTCTAATATATTTCCATTCAGTACATGAAAAATGCATAATGTCAATCTGTTCAATATCAATGTATCTAAGAAATGGAAAATTAAGAAAGCAACATGCATTCCATATTAACAAAGATGTATCTCATGAAAATGGTATATAAAATAAAACTGAGGAGTTTTTTGCCCTGAAAGATTTTCAGAACATAATTCTTGATTTTCTGAGAATATTGGCTGATTTTGGAATATTTCTTATTCACAAATACATTGTATTTTGGGTACACGATGCATCATGCAACAATTTTGATGAAGTTAATGTTCAGGCCCAGTCAGTTCCTAAATGGAATCCAATGTTATCTATGTGGAAAATAGGCAATTTTTAATTCCACAATGAAAGAAAACCATTTTTCTGGAACTTGTTATGCATCATATACTGTAATATTATAAACAAATATTATGTCTTAGATTAATTACAACGAGCATATTGTAATTAATGGGATACATAGAAAAAAATGTTGATTCTTCAGCCTAAAAAAATATTGGCAGTAAGAAGACAACAAAATTAATACCACAGCTAAAAACACAATAACTGATCTGACAATAAATAGAAGTTATGCCCACACAGCCCAGCTGATTTCCATGCCTCACCTGCTCTACTCACCAGGGCTACCATGCATAGGAAATCATGTTTTTGTAGCTGCACGCAAATGAAGGGGGCATGCGCATGCACGCTCAGATTTTCAGTTCTCCACTAGGCGAACCCATTGTTACAGTATGTGCAGCCCATCTCTGAGCTGGCTCATATTTAAATGATTCTCCACTAGGATTCCAAGACCCCTTCTCACAGTAATTACTGTACTATTAAGCCAAATACTACCTGTACTATATCTGTGCATTTAGTTTTTCTTGCTTAAAAGTAGAATTTTACTTTTGTCACCATTGAATTTCATCTTGTTAGATAGTGCCTGATGTTCAAAGCTGGCAAGATCCTTCTGTATCTTAAGCCTATCTTCTGGAGTGTTGCCTATTCCTGCTTGGTGTCATCTGCAAATTTAATGGTTTTCTTTCTATTCTAATGATTTAAGTCTAAATCATTGAAGAAGATATTGAAGAGTACTAGATCTAAGATGGAGTGTGGGATATCTCACTGCATTCTTCCCTCCATGAAGATGCCATTCCACAAAGTTCTACAAGTTGAATATGGTTGGTCAGCAAATTATGAATCCATCTAGTAGTGGTAATGCTAGTGGTAAAGTAGTGGTAAATTATCAACTATTTTTCTATCTGGTAATTGGTTGTGGTCTACTTAATCAGGTAGCTAGTTATGTAGCTAGTTAATCAGGTAGCTAGTTATCAGGTAGCTAGTCAACTAGTTTTTATCAATACCTTTTATCAAATGCCTTACTGAAGGTAGTTGGTTGTGGTAGTTGGTTGTGGTCTACTGAATGCCTTACTGAAATCCAAATAAATTATGTCCACATTTGTCTGATCCATTAATTTTGTCACTTTATCAAAGAATGCAATAAGATTAGCCAGCCATGATTTGATACTCCTTTTTCATTTTCTTTACAGACTCAAAATAGTGAGAAATCATACCAGCATTTATTTTTAACTTTTCCACTTACTGCACATCTATAGATAAATGCAAGTCAGCAAGTTTGTTCAACAATTTTCAATCTGTGGAACAGTCATGTAGTTTATTATGGATATCCAAAATTGGAATATAATTATTGACTAGGAGAAAAGGAAAAATATTATTTGTTAATACTGTTTTGTGATTGTAATAAAAAATGATTGATTGAAATATTATTTGTTTTCCTGGATGAACAATATAGCTTTTAGGTCAAGCTTGTTTGATGTATTATTTAAGAAATATCTAATCTCGTCTTGTTTCTCTTACTCTTGTTGGAATTTGTTTAAGAATCAAAATTTATTTACCTTTATACATAATTGTTCCATCCCTGGACATCATATTAATATTACAAAACACTCCTTCTCGTAAAACATATATGGAACTTCTCTCGGGCATTTATGGCATCTCTATAGTTGGTACTGACCCTGTTAAACTTCATCAAACTCTCTTAAAATATCATCTTTGTCTTTATCAATAATCCAGCCAGTATTCCTGCCATCAGTTTGTTCTAGATCTTTCTTCTTTGGATTCCTCTACATTCTGAAATCTCAGGTATGTAGACACCTTGTCCATCTCTGATAGACCAATGAGTCTTCCATTTCTTGTCCATCTCTAGATAGACCAATGGGTCTCCATTTCTTTGTTACATTTTTTAATTCCTCGTCTAACCCTTTCCAAGTTTTCCTTTCGTTCGTTCAGTCCTTTTTCTTTACTTCTTTTATTGTTGCTTCATTTTTTCTCAAGGCCTGTTGTAGTATTACAATTTTATCTTCTACTTTGGAGATGTCTTGCTTCATTTCTATTTCAATTTCCCCATCTCCTCCTTTAATTCATTAATATGTGCTCTTTGCCTCATTATGGTTTTTTTATCATTGTTTCTTGTAGTTTCGCCATCAATTCTTGTAGCATCAGTTAAAATTGATTGAATATTGGCATTTGAAATATTGGTTTGTTTTTCTACTGGTAATGTTTCTTCTATAGTTTTTTTTGAGCCATGGGCGAAGCTGTTGCCAGTGGAGTTGTTAGTGTTGGAGTAAACTTCTTCCAGTTTTCAGAGCTTAGTAGTTGTCGAGGTCATTTCTTTAATAATTTGTTTCTGTTGTTTGGATTATGTTAAATTATGTTATCCCAGATTACCATTCAAATATTAAACCTCTATATTAGAATTAACCAATGTATAATTAATTAATCTACCTATCTATATTTTTCCAAAATTTAAATCTAAATCCAAATAAGTAATTTTATGGGTTTTATATTCAGTTTCCTATGCAGCACTATACAACATTACACAACCAATCTATATGATAAAGTGTATTTAATAATTATAGTAAATATATAAATCAATAATATAAAATGGTATATTCTAATCCAACTAAATTCAAGTTTTAATTCTATTCACACCATAAATTTAACTATTAGAGTATTAAATATTAAATATTAAGTCCTTATACTTATTGATTAAATGATTCATTATTCTTAATGTTCTTACTATATTTTTAATAGTAATTTTTTTAATATATGTAGTCAAGTTGTAATTATCCCCCATTATTATAGTGATTAATCAAATCAATTTTTTAACACATCTAATACAATAATCAGTACCTTCTTATCTCAAATGAGTAAATTATAATCGTTATAGAAGGAGAAGAGGAGAGATACACAAATATAAATAAGAAAGAGGGGAGAGAAGAAAAAAGAAGAATTAGGCAAATTTATACAAAAAGGAAAAAAGCAATAGAAAAAAGGAAAAAAGATTCAAAGTCAGTCTTTGGTTCTTTATCTCTTGATATGATTTTTTTTTTCTCTTCAAACGTACTGGAAGTGGGGAGGAAGAAAGTGCTGAATAATAGCTACAGTCAATCAGTCATTCTTCTGAATCTTCCAATCCACCTCTCTCCTTTTTTTTAAACGTTTCTAAGTTCAATTTTTTGATTTCTTTCCGCGTACCACCACCTCCTCAGTTGAAGGCAAAATTCTCCAAGGGTCTATTGAAAAGTTGATTAAGTAAATAAAGTTAAACATGTTGTTGCTGTATCCCCGAGACTTCCAAGTGTCCCGTCTGGACAACGCCCCAATCCTCTTCCCGTCGTCGCTTCAGTAAAGTTTATCCAAAAGAATCTATCTAATTAACAGTCAGATAAAGAATTCCAAATCATCCCCAACCTTGGTGTTTTCTAAAACAATAATTTCTGAACCACACAGATTTCCCTTTCACTCGTTGCAATCCACACTTTCACTTCAGTCCACCAGGTCCTTTCGCCCGCACTCCTCTCTCCTCCGCTTTTTAGCCGTTTTCTTTTCGGGCTTTCAAATGTCACTTATTCAGAAGACTATAACTTGCTGATTTTCCTCTCCACCGCTAAGTTCCCCTTGCCACACTTCTTTCAAATGATCTCACAAGCTGTCACTTACTCGCTTTTTGGCATCAGTGACAGTCCGGACTTCGGAGCCTCCATTGACAGGAGGTTATCTCTTGCTCGCTGGGCTCGGGAGGGCTCCCCTTTGCTGCTGGGGGGTTGCCTTCCCCACACTGCAGCTGGAGTATCGAATCTCTCCAGGATTCGAGCATCTTTAAAGATCGCACCAACCGCAAGAACAGATTAACTGAAACCGCGAATGGGCTTCTGCACCTCTATTTGTCCTTGCCTGCCACCGGAATATTACTGAATATATTACTGAAATGTTATAGTAAAACAGAAAACGTATAGCTTAAATTTATAATTAATAAAGCCACAGAGTAGTTATAGAAAGTAAAAATATACTGCAGATTCAGGAATTCTAATATCTAGGCCTATTTTAGTAGAAACATCCATATTCAATTACATCAAGTTACTGCTCTAATGCAATATCATAATGAGCCTCTTCTTTTTTACATTATTTTACAGCCTCTTTATATTATTTTAAAAAATTTAAAAAGAAATTGAAAACTAATATAAGCCAATACACTGTAAAAAGAGAAAAGGGAATGACAAGAGAGAGTTAAAGTATAAGAAAGGAAAAAAGGAAAAGAAAAAAAGAAAGAAAAAAGATAACAAAGTAAAATTATACGTTTGCTCCTTTTTCTTCTACTATTTTTCTCTGACAGAATCTTCTTTTTCTGTATTTTGCAGACATGAAGATTAGCAGCATCTAAAACTCCAAACCCAACTGTACATGCACTAGCTTCAATTGTGCACGTGCTAGCCTCACTTTAACTGAATTTTGGGTTGCACTAAACATAACCTTTATCCAGTGGTGGGCTGCTGCCAGTTTGGACTGGTTCACCTGTAGTGATAGTTCCGACCACCAGCTGGGCCTTCCCACCTGTCCCAGTGATATCCTTCCTATGTATCTGTCTTGCTCACCCCACCCACGCAGTCCAGCTGCTTTCTGCACCTCACCCACTCTATTCACCACAACTGCTATGTGCAGAAAATCCCTGTCTTTTTGCAGCTATGCACAAAAGGAGGCACAGACACACAAGCTCACATTTTCAGTTCTGCACTAGGCGAACCAGTTGTTACAGTATGTGCAGCTCACCTCTGCCTTTATCAGTTTACAATTTGCATTGACTTAAATCATATTATTACCATTATAAACATAACATTATTAAAATACATACTAATTGTGATTTACCTGTAATCTCAAGAATGTCAGGAGTGATATGAAATCTTTGCTATGTTAGACATGTATTCCAGTACTGTTTAATTATTTATACAGTATAGGAAACGAATAAATTTAACAAATAATAAATAAATAAATATAAATGTGAAAATAGGCACTTCTTTCAATGAAATTCTAGAAAATATATGTGTTGCTTTTATATTAATAGGATCATGTATGCATAACAATTCATACACTAGAGTTTATTTTGTAATTTCATCATTTTCCCATGTCCTTTTCAATGAGTAATTTACATTGTTTTGAAATATATTTGACAGATTTTTACTTGAAAGATTTGAAAAACATGTTACTTTGAAACATGGACATAACTTCATCTCAACAAGCCAAGAAGTTAGTATTATATTGATACTAAAAGTAACTTTAAAAGAGAGAAAAGTTAATTTACTGTTTGTATGTAATTTTTTTAATCCGGACCTAGAACTGCTAAAAATAGGGAAGAATTAATATGCTGGGATTATTACAATGAATATATTTTTTAAAAATAATTAGGTGATGGCTAGTGATATCGCTATCATTTCATATGCTTACCTAAGCTTGACCTTGTATTGGATCTTTCTATTATCGCATGCTTGCTGGGATTGTTTAATACTGAACGCTTGGCAAGCGAAATGTCTGCTGTGACCCGTGTGATTGAAATACTAAATAAACACACCAAAAGACAATGTTGTGATGATTATTTAAAATTCAAGAGATAAAATTTATGAAAGCAAATGAATCAGATTGCAGCGATTGAATTCAATGTTATACACATATTTAAACAAACTGTTGTAGCTGTTGCTGAAAGACAATTGCTTTTGTCTCTAGAGACATTTTTTTAAACATCCATTCAGCATATAATCTGACATTTCCTCAATCAATCAATCAGAACAGCAATCTTAACTTCTTCCAATCTTAGTTTTCATTTCTGTCCCATTATTATCACCTTTTTTAATCTCTCCATACTTCCAGTTTGAATCCACCCATAACTGAATAAATCTTTCACTATTTTTTTTAATTTATTATTTTCCTTATTAACTCTTATCTTTAAAAATTACTTTAGAAATGTTCAAAAAGAAAAATGCTATGGAATACACAGAAACAATATTTACTATAAAGTTTAATCTGCTGGATTCTGCATTAGATCTCTTTATGATCACACAGTACTAGAGTAGCACTAGCACTAGAGTAGGTAGGCAGCAAAGTGACAAAGATGGGAAGATTTGTGGAGATTAAATGCCTTTTGTAATTTAGACGTATCAGGAGCCCATTTCTATGGGAGAGGATCCTGAACTATTTATAGTATGAATAATATTTTTATACTGCTGGTAAAATTCTGCCACCAATATGCATACAATATCTCATCAGAAATTTGATTAAATAGCTCTTTGCCATATCATTGATTAATCTTCAATGAAGGAGATTAGGACATTCTTCAGCAGCAGGTTTCACTGAAAGTATATGGCCACTAAAATCATCATGACTAATAATGAGGTGCTTAATCTTCCATTTATTTATCAAATTTCTTCTTTGAAATATTCCTATTGATAGAAATATTTTAATAATACAGGTAATCCTCAACTTATGACCACAATTGAGACCAAAATTTCTGTTAAGGAGACATTAATAAAGTGAGTTTTTCTGCATTTTATACGTTTTTGTCACAGTTGTTAAGCGAATCACTGCAGTTATTAAGTTAACAATACAGTTTTTAAGTGACTCTGGATTCCCAATTGAAAAAATTACAAAAAATAATCACAGGGGACATTACAATCATCATAATTATGAGGCAGTTGCTAAGTATCTGAATTCTGATCATGTAACCATGGGAATTCTGCAATGGCTATAAGTGTGAAAAACTGTCAGAAGGCACTTTTTTCAGTGCCATTGTAACTTCAAATGATAACTAAATGAGCTATTGTTACTTCACACACTATCAGTACCAAATTATGTGATTTAAATCCGTGGCAACTAAATCTTATATCATTCAATGCCATAGCAAAATCTCCAACTCTTCATTATGAAGTTGAGGATGGAAGGGGGATCTCTATACACTTTCTTCCTACCATATAAACTTTACAACATTTTGTTATGTTCCTCAGTGTTTTTTCATAAATGGAATTCTTTCACTCATTTTAAAATCATATCAATGTTTTATTACCGTATTTCCTAGCAGATTTAATCTTTCTTAATTGAATATACGTATCCTTTCTCTTCTATACAGTGTCAAATTAGGCATGCAGGTAGAATAATTAATGTGTATATTTTTGACACATAGTTACTTCTATATGACAATATACTTCATTATCTATCTCTGGATCTAACAAATACTGCAAATAACTAACAGAATATCACAACCAGGCTTGAAATCAGGAAAATGCAGATAAAATTGGGCAAACTGTATTAATTTCATTCTGGTTTAGATTATATTCTTAATACTTACCGCCCTTCAAATCTATGTTTTAAAAAATCAAATAGTGCTTTTTGCATCATATCCGTCACCTGGAATAAAAAAAAATATATGCACGTCATGACAAATCTGGATAAAAAAATGTAAGACTTTATACTTATCCATTTTCAGTTTATTCTGATTCATAATAGGAAAACTGTATTCTTTCAATTTTACCCAAAATTTCAAAAAGCATAGTTTTAAATAACATAAAAGAGATTTATTATATTCCTACCTCATATCCCTTTAAAGAAGGCCCCACTAAAACGACGGGTCGCATAGAAGGCACTACATCATATGGAGGAATGTGCTCTGTCTGATAAAGATCAAAAAGATAATTCCAACATCTAATTTAGAAAAAAAGTTTATTCTTCACAAATATTTACTTAATAGAATTGACTGATGTCATCAAAGTCAAAAATCACTTTGCCTGAGACTTTTATCTGAAAACATTGTGGAACTATTATATGAATATTATTTATATTTCCAAGAATATGTTTCTATCCAACCTTATTTGCAGAGTGAATTTAAATTGTATTTTGAATTGGAATAATTATTTAGGAGGGCCAAGATAATGACTGTAAAAGAAACATATCAAAAAGTAAATGAAGATTTCATTAAATTTGCAAAAATACATTTCCATTTATTATTCAAACCTAGGAAATACAATCAAGGATCCCAAACAATATCTTAATAATACTGTGAAGTATGGTCAAGAAGCAAACAGAAAAGAAAAAAATAGTTTTCTTTCATCTATTAATATAAAATTGAAATAGATTAAATCCTATCAATACTATTTTGAAATGCCATTGCCTACATGTTGACAGCTAAAAGACTTAGTTCAATGATAATAGTAATCCAGACACATAGCTATAACTGCAGTCTAAGTGTATAAAGAATCCTGTGCAGTGCTTTTTTCTCTTCCTAGATGACTCTAGATAATTTCAGAAAAGTTTTAAGACAACCCATTCTATTTTATAAATTACATGTTTACAGTTATATACTGCAGAAGTTATATAAGTAATTGATAATTAAATTTACACATTATTATCAATTATATGAAATTGGGAAAAAGGTCATGTATTTGAAAGGAAATAAAAAAAATAAAAAAATAACCATCCAGAATGCTTATTTTGAAATTTTGATGCTTTCTTGCAGAGTGCAATATATATCAATTGCAAAACTACCAATCTGAAAAAAGCTTAAATATAGATATGCCAGATTTATTTTTCAAGGGCCAATATAGTATAAATATATAAGTCAACATTACAGAATGATTTAAAATGATTCAATATATCCACAGCAAAACCACAAAAAGTAATAACGTAGAATACAATTATAAGGAATCAAGGACAAACATAATACAGCAACAGCACAAAATGCCACACAAGCAGCAGTCTAAAGCAACCTACCACATAAAACATATATCAATGTGAGAATTTGTTTTCATTCAATTCACCACATAACTGATAATGTGAGTAGAATGATATATAGTGCCCAAGGCATCAAAAGCATGTGAACTTAAGTTTTTAGAGTGCCAAATCTCTTTTAATGGTTCGAAGCAAAGCTTATTAATTTGTTGTGTTATAGAAATTAATTATTCTTGCTAGGTATAATCCTTTGCATGCATTATGTATCAACCTTGAAGTACTATGTCATGACCCTCTTTATATTTAGCAGATCAGTGCCCTGCTGTAATATGTCCATGTCTTATGGTAACTATCTATAAAAGCCTCACGCTAATCATAACCCTTGAAAATTAGGGTAAGTAGGTACAGAAATTACCTTATTTGATGGAATACTGGTACTTGTTAAACTCAATTGTATGCCACTCTTCAGCTTTTCCCAGTTTTAATTAACTATGCTGTCAGTGGCAATATGTTAAGAGGCTAAAATGGACTACAACAGACATTCCTTTCTGTATTACTCTTTCAAATTCATTCTACAAACTAATAAGGGTGATTTTTCTATTTGATGGGTATGCTTTGATTCATCAGTGAATTAATTAGAATGCTGTCCAAATTATGGTGAACAAATGTCAACATATCATAGCAATTACCATTGCACCTGGCAATTTTGTTGAGATTTTTGACAGCCCTCTTACAAAAAAAGAGAGAAGAAATTAACAATAATAAGTGAGTAGTGTTACCAATAGACTCCATTCCTCCAATCTTACTGCCTCTACTCAGAAATCAGCAAATTTTAGAATTTTATAGCGTGACTAAGTTTCAGTTAATTGTGTACATGATTATTGTGTAAAACCAATAAAAGGAATAGAATTATATAAGAAAATATGTAGATCTAAATGCAATAAAAATATGTTTTATTCATTAAGCTCATACTTTGCCTCTCAGCAAGATTTACCACTGGAGACTACTAATCTGATCAATTTTATTTTGCAAAGTAGTGCCAAAGTGTAGATGATATTGCTAAAGAAATTAATGCAACAATGGGTGTTTGTTGAATATTGTATTAAAAAAAAACAAATAAAGGGAATTTGTTCAGTCTGGACTGAATTTCTGAGAAAATATGTCTATCAACCTTCTCCAATTTAATACCCTCTCAATATGTTAGATTTCAGCCTCCAATCCTGCAGTTTGAAGTCACATTGGTTAAAAAATTATGAAAGCTGGCACTCACATTTGAAGTGCACTTGTCTAAAAGAGGGCAATGCACACAACAAGCAATGTAAGAATGTATTTGGTGAAAATAAAAATTAAAAATGATTTTATTTAAAAACCCAATTACATTTCAACTGCTTTATAGCAGTTATTAAAAAAAAAACCTCTATAGGGCTTTTTGGAGTATGTTAAGAATCCCAGGACAGAGGAAAAGATTGTGATGATTTATGTATCTAATACCCTATCTATGGAGTACTTTTGATTAAGAAAGGTGCCACCAAATTCTGCTATCCAATAGGCAAGATACTACAATATGACTACTGAGAAAAGGCAAGAACAATGGGAAATAATTTATACATGACAATAGGAAAAACTCACAGTAGACCGCCAAAACAAGTCTGCAGTTTTCCACTGGTCTTGCTCATTTGCAGATTTTGCACCTAGTGGATTAGAAGTTTAAATACTGACTAAATTAAAAATTGCAGGTTCTTTTTAAAGAACAAGATGAGTATCTGTTTAGATTTAACAAAAATTAGTTATAAAGCTGAATCACAAGTAAAAAAATTCTGGAAAAATTACAAAGAGTAAGCATGCACTATTGTGGTGCATCATCTGGTCTTGAAGATTTACTTCCATGGATGTTTTAAAATGTTCCCTCAGCTGCTTATTATTCCATCAAAAAGGAAAAGTACCATAAGCAATTAGGACTCAGTCACTCACAGGGCCTAGTCTGCTGTTTTATGGGATCAGCCAGCTGTTTGATGAGTTTATTTATTTGTATAAAAATGATTGCATAATATAAACTGTATGTGATGATGCTAATGATGCCAGTGGCAGATTTAACATAGCTTCTGTCAGCGCAAACTTACCGATTTCTGTTTCTGCTTAGCTACAGCAGCATGAAAAAGAAACAAAGAACAACAAAGGCATGCACGTTATTGTCCTGTCAAGAGACACAGACAGTCAACAGGACTCAAATGTAACACAGTGCAGTTCAGCAGGTGTACAGATGGCATCTTGGAAGTAGGTGTTACCTTCTTAAAGAAGGGCATTCTTTTCTCTTTGGAATGGGGTGATGTGACAGTGTTTGCACTGAGTTTGGGGGAGCGATGGTTTGCTGGAATATCAATTTCTTCTGCCTCTAAACCAGTGGCATCTATATCTATAGCTATATACAGATAAACAATATAAAATTATGAGACAGGAAGGAGAGATACATATTAATACAGTAGTGTTGCATGTCAGATCCATCAAACAGAAGGAGAAAAAGGAAATTCTAAAAAATATATTACATGACAATTAAGTATGTACATTCAGAGTAATATACCATATACACGGGCAGATAAACCAAGAATTTTATGTGTCAAAATACACCTCAAAAGTTATCTGCAAGTATATATGATAATACTTTTTAAAATTACCTGATTATACTTCTAGATCAACCCTTTCTTTGGATAAGCCAATCCAAGATACCACAAAAACCTGCCACCCAAATATGCCAATTGTGAAAATTAAAATATAGTTTTGAGGGCTGACTTAATAACAGAGATATTACACATTAATATATATGGCAAAAGTATAAATTATATCTAATATTTGCTCATAATTTTTCCAATTTTATTAACAACTCATATTTATAAATATACTTTATTGTAAACTGATCATACGTGTCTAAGAATGTGGAAATATTTGTACTGAACATTGAATTCACAAGCAGGTTCTTACGATCAGTGTTACTGGATGAATTTATGAAATTCCAAAAGCCTTAGAACAGAGATCAATCTTAAAAATCAATATATCTAATAAAGTTTTCTCAACTTTGGCAACTTTAAGATGTCTGGATTTCAAGTCCCAGGATTCCCCAACCACGCACTCGAATGGAAAATCCTGGGAATTGAAGTCCAGACATCTTAAAATTATCAAGCCTGAGAAACACTGATCTAATATATGATTGTCCATGGACAAACACTATATACTGGAAATCATACGTCCTGCTGGAATCAAAATCAGAGAAGATTAAGTTTTGGGCCAGGATGGAAAACAAAAAAGTTAAGCCTAATTATTTTATTTTCTCAAGAAATGAATGTAGATCAGTATTGCAGAAAAAGTAATTATAAATATAAAAAAATCTCTCTTATGTATATATTAATATATTACATAGAGAAGGAGTTATATGTAATAAGTTGGTTTTGTTTTAAACAGTTGTAATTTATTTTTTTAAATCAGTGAAAATCTGATGTAATATATGGGAAATGAGAAAATTACCTAGATATTTATTTGAACAAACTAAAGCTTTGCTCAAGTTTAAACAAACATATTTTACTTAAATATATTTGCATTATGTATGTATTAAACAAATAAGAACAGACTATAAATTTATTTTAATCCTTGAAAAGCATACAAATGACATGCAGTTTTTTTTAAAAGAAGTATAAATATAAGGACAATTTGGTCTGAAATTAAGCAGTACAAATGCTCTTAAGTGTTTTTGAAATAGTGCCATTTTATGTAATATTGCATGATTGATCAGTCAGTAATTAAGCCAGTATTATCCATGAATTCAAATAGAAATAATGTGTGTGTTCTATACTTGAATGACACACAAAACCACTAGGTATGATTCATAAATCATGACCAGAAATTGCATTACACTAGCCACTTTTGAAAGGAATGGCTTTCAACTGAATATGGAATTCAACAGATTTATGACATGGTTTTCTAATTAAGTTTGATGTGCAAATGTAAAACTTAGTTATTTGAGAAATTTTAACCAACAAATAACGCAACAAGTTTGTTGGAACGCTGAAATGTCTTTGTTTTTACTTCACCATGAGACATTTGGTTGAAAGAATAGAAGTTGCATCCAAGGTTTAATTCCCACTTTCTGACCTCTAGGAAGACACACCTTGCTTCACAAAGTTAAAACAGCTTTTTTTTAAAAAAAAACACTTATTTAACATATTTTAACATGGTGAATATTTAATATTAAGATTGTAGTAACATTGGATGATATTTTGGGAGTTTTTTATTAAAATATTGCTATATTATGTATTATGTAGAAAGGTAGGAAGGGGCTCAGGTTGCATAAAGCTTGGGATAAGTGAGTTTGAAAATTTCCCCTTTACTTCATGAAGGCATCCAGGCTCTACCACCACTATTTAAAGCCCCATAAGTTGTCCTTGACTTACGACCACAATTGAGCCCCATATTTGTTGTTAAGCAAGACATTTGTTAACTGAGTTGTACATCATTTTACAACTTTACTTGCCATAGTTGTTAAGTGAATCACTGCAATTGATAAGTTAGTAACTGACTGGTTGTTCAGTGAATCTGAATTCCCCATTGACTTTGCTTGTCAAAAAATTGCAAAAGGTGTTCACATGTCCTTGGGACATAGCAACGGTCATAAGTATGAACCAGTTGTCAAACATATGAATTTTGATCACATGATCATGAGGATACTACAGAGGTCATAACTAAAAAATTTTGATAAGTCACTTTTATCAGTGCCATTGTAACTTTGAACAGTTACTAATTGAACTGTTGTAAGTCGAGGACTACCTGTATACGCTCCTAAAGCTATTAAAAGTGATAGTTGAACAAGAATTCAAGGACAGGAATAGCATATACCAGTGGTTTGGAATTTTGTTTTTAAAGGAATCAAGTTAGTCTTTTGTAACTAACATTAAAACGACAAATAAAAACCATACTATTCTATCAAAATGTAAGTGTTTAATATTCTATTTCATTATATAGTTTTGACTGGTTTTACTGTGATTAATATATATTTATGAAGCTTCTCTATGGGATTTATTAATTTGTGTTTTACTGCAATGGCTACTTTATTACTTATTGTTAAGTTCTATAGAATTCATGTTGATTGGAGACCACCATGTTTTGATCCAAAATATGTATAATATAATATTTTAATATTATTATTATATAATGAAATCAAATAATTCTTACAATTATAATAAACTTTTAAGAATACAGACAAGAAGAATCAAAACCATAAAATATCATTTAAAGTAAGAATAATAAAATAACAATTAAAATCTACATTAAAAATAAATATTTAATACATTTTGCAGTAAAATGAAATCCTGTTAATTATGTTATGTAAAGGTAAAGATATTTTTTCCCATAACTATTCATGTCTGACTACAGAGGATCACAGTTTCTTAGTGAAGGAAACCAGTGTTGTCCAAAGACATTTCTGTGGTCCTGCAGCCAGCAACACTATATACTAAGGTGCAAGGTCCCATTAAAGTGGCACCTACTTATCTATTTGCATTTGCATACTTTAAATGACTAGATGTGCAGGAGCTGGGGCAAGTAACAGGTAGTCTTATCAGATTTTATCATTCAGATAAAATATCATTTATCATTCAGATCTTGAATCCTGGCTGTCTGCTTTCCAGCTGATAACTCACTGTCTTTAATTGCTGAGCCATCATGACCCCATAAATTATGTTAAAAGCACCTATTACTGCAATCATCTATTACTATAGCATCAAAATTATTTCATGGTAGGAAACCAAAATGTTTTTTAAACATTTGAAAACATTCAAAACAACAGCATCAGGGGCAGTCAATGTTAGCATTTCCATGTTAGAGACAAAGAAAACAAAGAGAGACTCATAATCAAGGCATTAGCTCTACAAGCATATTACAATAAAAGTTATGGAAATGGATGAATTCACTAATTCCTTTTTTAGTATTTCCTAACTTAAATCTCTTCCCAGGAATTTTACTGGACCTTATTTTCTACCTTTGCCAGTAAGATCGTAGAATGATAGAATGTAAGGGTTGCTAGTAACCTTGGAGATAATTGATTATCACCTGTGGGAAACCCACAGACAGTACATAACAACAAAGACTTGCATTCCAGATATTATGTAAACATATTTACATGACTGACCATCAATTCTGCAGTTTACTATATAAGATATAAGAACATGATATTCTGCATAGGAACAGTACAATTTCTCATTATTGATGCTAGTAAGGTTACAGTTAGCCATGCAAAGTTACACCTTTAGTGATTTATCAAACACACTTTCAATTGATACTGGATGTTGTCTAGTTATTCATTCAGTTAAAAAAATCAGTTAAACAACCTTATGGCTTTATTTTTTTTCTTTCTGTTTAATTTCTGTTCTTCTTGTTCAATTGGACACTGCCTAGATAAGTTCCCGCAGTTTCCTTGATAAGGTTTTCCAACAGTGGTTTGTCATTGTTTCCTTCCTGAGGTTGATGTTTTAACCATTACAGCAAATTGGGTCTCACATTACTTTAACACAAACATGTGAATTAACTCTGTCAATTCATTATTAAATGTATTTACTGTCACAATTTTAGCATATACACAAAAATATATTATTTAAACTTTTTGAGACGTGAAACTTGCTAATAAATTCTTGGGAAAATTAATTGTTGCCACCACTAAGAAGATTTGCCTCCTGACTGAAAAGTACAAAGTATATCAATATAGGCAATTAAGCGGATCACAATAAAAACATAAGACCCCTTACCAGATGATGGAGGTGTAGACTTTCTGGAACTGGGTACTATATCACCCAAACTAGATGATGAATTTCCTCCTGATTTACTAGAGTAAACAAACAAATAAATAGTTCTTCAATTATCTCATAATTTTCTTGAGCCAGCATCAAGAAATAATATGGTAGTTTTCTCCTTGAATGCTTACAGAATTATAATAATATGTATTATAGAATTCCAGTATGACAAACCACGAGGAAAATGTAAATAATCTATCTGTTCAAATAATTATATGATAAAGTGCTCTAGTATATATTTAAAATGACTCCAAATTTCAAAATCAAAATTACAATCAAGATAGACTTTTATTGCTTTGTATCTGACAAAAATTAATCTGTAAATATAAATCAGATATGGCTTCTACATCTGAACTAAGAACTTTGGAACTTTCAAGAAAATGAATTAACAGGTTAGGAGACACAATAAGTTTACTTTCCTGGAAAGGCTTCAGCAAAGACTTATTAACTACAATGAAATTGGACACTGAAATCTTCCCTCTTCCTATCTCCAGAGTTATTATTTACAAGTCATAAACTTTCTGCTGAATATCTGGAGCCTTTTTATTATTAAAAATTTAATAGTTCAAGTAAAATTAAATCAACATAAAAAATCACAAGGACTTCGAACAAATAGTTATGTGATTTCTATACTAAAAGATATACAGTACATTTTAGAGAACTTCTGGAAAAGAATTAAGGATTCTTTTTACACATCCCCCAGCTTAGGCAGAATTTTCACGATAGGATTGTGCATATCATCTCTTGATCATACACATCTGGCTTTAAGGGTGTTTTTTTTTTAGAAGTAAGGATTCTTAAGAAAAAAAAGTATTGTCAAAGATACATATAGATCCTGATAGCAGAGAATATTTATATAGATATCTAAATATATTAAATTGCAGAAATACAATTTAAAAGTTTGTTTTAAAAGGATTTGTGGTCCCTAATAGAATTATTTCCTACTATATAGTTCCCTACACAAACTATTACATTACATAGTTTAATTAGATACAAACCAGGGTTTTTACTTGAGGCACAAATTGTTCAGACTTGAACCAAACACATATAAAGGCATAACTCTCTTGAGAACTCTATAATACTGGGAAGGGTACCATAGAAGGAAAGAGAAGATAAGAACAGCAGCAAGGCAAATGGATTTGATTTGAGTAGCAATTGCTTTACTTTTGTAAGTTTTGAAAGACGATGTTATAGACAAATCATCTAGGAGAAAATTTATGTGATTACCAAGGATCAAAACCAACTTGATGGCAAATAATCAACAACAACATACAATATTTCGGAAGGCAATATTATCAGTATGTTCAGAATATGAGAGGACAAGTCTTAAATTTTATTTTACAACATTCAAAAATATTCCAGTGTCTGCCTCCTTCTTGTTGACCTACTGTGTAAATTCAAGATCCTTTGAATTCTACAATAACAAAATTATTTAGCTAAAGTCATGATTTCTTTTAGTTAGGAGGATATGATTTAAAACATTAAAATGCCAATATATACCACTGATAGAAAAATAGGGAATAAAAATCTGAATACTATCAAAATTAATTCTTTCAATGTAATCAGTGACAGGCAGTGGGATTATTAATTACATACTTGAATATTCTTTAGTCCCTGGCCTAAGTAATTTTCTATGCTTTTTAACAACAATGAAATTATATTGCAGTGTCTACTCTAAAATTGCTACAGCTAAAGACAGAGTGACCACTAAAAGGTGACCAAGGAAAAATAAAGAAATAATACTTTTCATATGATTTTCCATTCTTAAATGATCAGCTAGTTGAAATAATGTGGCTGACCTTCACTGCTGACAATAGGATGATAATGAAAAGCACGTTCTAACAACACCTCTGTAGTTTCAAATGTAAGAAGGATAGAGAAAATGAAGTACCACCATTGTAACATGAAATACTATCTTTTTCGCTTCGACAGCTTCATTGTTTAACATAAAACCTAAGGAAGGAATTCTGGCCAATCAAGCTTTCTGATTCTGTATTATAAAACAATAAGCCAACTTTAGATTCATGCCAAATTTTGTTAACTCAATTATATTGCTGAGACATAGGTAGTGTTCAAGAGAGAAGAGAACAGAAGTAGTCTTGCATGTTCTTGTAGCCATTTCATGGGCCTGTAAAATGAATAATTCAGTGATGTCATAATGTTTTCCATTTTTCACTCAAGTAAAAATGGTATATGAACATCAGCAAAATATAGCTGCAAAAAGGCACTCAAAACCTTTCCTAGGATTAAAGGATTTAAAACATCAAAATGAACTTTTTGAGGGCCTGACATGTGTAATCAAGAGATGATATGTACAATCCTATAATGAAAATTCTGCTAAGCTGGAGGGTATGTCAATAGAAGTCAACTTTCTTAGATTTTTCACTTTTCTCCTTTCAATGAAAGAAAGAAAAACTAATGTTTACATTAAAAACTCATTTTGTTTGAAAATGACTGAACATTACTATAAACAAATGGATTTTGTTATAAAACTTGATAACTGATCACAGATAATTTCACAGACATTTTTAATTACCTAGAGTAAAATTTTCCTTGCTTAGCTTTTTGTTCATGCTGTAGCCTCATGTTTTCTAATTTCACTGGACTTGGTATAAATCCTATTTCACAGCCTTCTTTTACCAATCGTCCTATCCACCAGTCATTGTTAAATTTCTGAGAGAAAGAATGTCAGAATTATTTTGCTTGTAATTGTCAGTATCAATGTATTTTTGAGCTGAGACCCAATTTTGTCAAGCAAGATCACTGAGCTCTTTATTTACTTCAAGATTAAATGTCCACATAATATAGCCTTATTTACATATGTAAATTAAACTCTATATCAGTAATTGTACAACCAACATATTTTCAAACTTCTGAATTAAATTTATCCATGAAATATAATACGGTGAATGTCAATAATAGATTTGTACATGGAATGTCCCAGTTGCTGCATAATTCTGGAAATCAAAATCCATACAGCTTAAAATTACTGAGGTTGAGAAACAGTGGTCTAGATCTCTATAAAATTATTATAAATGCAAGGGATTACTGCAATTTAGATCCTTCCATTATTTTCCAAATAGTTTTTTAAATTTTCATCAGAAAAAAATTGCTACGTAATGTTTTCTGATTGATAATGCTTCACCTCTGTTTCAGAAAGCACCAAAGTTCAGTTTTATAATCAGTTTGGAGTCAATTCCAACCTATAAAAAAGGGGAAATTAACATATTGCAAGGAGCATATCATTATTCTCCATAATACACAATTAATTCACCTTTAGGAAAGAACTAATTTTCATTCTTATAAGTGCACTCCCCCACTGTAGTTATATGATCTATTTGTATATTTTATGCATATATTTTGTGGGGGGGAGGGAGAGGGAAGAAGAGAGAGAAGGATAGAGAGAAAGATAGGATGCATACTGTCTATCTAAATTTAAACTAAAAATGCAAGTTGTACTAAATTTATATTATAGCAGGAATTAATGATTAAAATATAGAAAAAAATCTGTTAGCTACTTGCATTTTTTACCTTAATAATGCTTCTCTGTTGCTTTTTTCAGAATTTATAATTTCAGTGCAATGAAAAAGGAGATGAAAGAAACAAGTAGAAAAAAAAACTCCTAGCACTTAAACGGTTTAATGCTCTTTCTCCCTTCTTTCTCACCATATGCATATTCTCCACCACCTCCATTCATTACATATGATTTATCTTCAGATAACAAGTATTTGCTGCTGCTTTCCTTTCCTAAACCTCACTTTAGAAAAAGGAATATATATTGTTCAGGATTTCACATTGATATTTACAGCGTTCACTTTTGGAAAATCTATAATGATTTAACAATGTACACCCACCTAGTTCAGCAGTCTGCTTTTAGAGTGGCAAACCAATTTCTAATAAGACTAATAGTTCGTGATTTGCAGGATTTCCACAAACAGGTTAGCTCCTTTTAAAGTTAACAAAACTGGCAGACGATTCCAAAGTGTTGGGTTAGGGTTCTTTCATCTTTATTGATTCATTGGGTAACCTCTGATTCTAATAATTTTAGAGGGAGAAAATAACTTCTCCTTGCCCACTTTATTATGCCATGATAATGTTATATATCTCAATAATTTCCCCAATCATTTTCACATTGAAAATCTCCAAATATTACAGCCTTTAAGTTGTTCCAGCCCTTTAAGAGCAGAAAGGGCTGCCCTTCTTTGACCACTCTCTAGTTCCCTTATATCCTTTCTGAAAATATACCAGTTTTTATATACCAAAACTACATGCAATATTCCAGATGGAGTTACACCAATGATTTCTGTAAGGGTATTATGACATTGGCATTAAATATATCCTGCTCTGACTACTTAGCTTAATCATGTATTAGAAAGTTGAAAAAGGTTAAGGAAGACGGAAGCTCACTTCATTGAAAAAAACATACCTCCACTTAAATAAATGAAATCCCAGTATAGATATGATAATTAATCCACCTTTTAAACATTTGCACTAGAATGACTATTGATAAAGTAGTATGTGGCCAAAATGATCATTTCTTTTCAGAAAGAATTAGAAACTCTTCGAAGCTAAGGTGTTATGGGAACTAACTACATTATGCAGTAGTTCCAGTATACAAACAGCATGTTTCTATATTTGTAACTGATTATCTGTTATAATGTATGTGTACAATGCTGAGAATCAAAATTAAAAGGTGATTCATAAAGTGTGGTTGCGAACAAAACAGCTCCTTGCAATTCTTTAAACACTGTGACTGCTATCCAAAAGTGCACTGAAGCATCTTTTTGAATTGAATTTGAAGTATTGTACAGTCCAATCGCATATTTAGATTTGTGCTACTTAGTCGCTTCTTGTTTAGGAATTACTCTTGAAGTAATTACTCAAGAAGGTCCTGCTTAAGCTGCTCCTCTAGATTATCTTCTAATGCACAGAAAAAAAATCACAGTGGAAAGCCACTTCCTATTCAAGTCTTTGATTGATTATGTAACAGCTTTTGCAAACTTCACTTTTCTGCCCTCCAAGACATTCTTTTTAGGAAGATCTCATATTCAAATGCACAACTAGTCCCAAAATCTTTTCTTCATTCACTTAAGTCCTCATCTTTATGTGAAACAGCCTCAGATTTTGACCACTACCATTGAGTTAAACATTCTGGCCCTTTCAACTATCAGAATTCATACCTTTGTACCTTAGTAATTATACCACTGATATTTCCTTTGTAAGTTCAATATTTCCTTTAAAGTTGTCAATGCTCAGGTTAAGAACTAATCTTCTTTCAGAAGATTATCTCCAATAAATAAATTGGCAGGGTAGCACTTTCTCAAATGTAAATTATTCTCCTTGCTCATGTAGCTATTTTGTGGCTATTTTCTTAGATGATAGGGGACTTGAAATACATGAAGTTACTATTTTAGAAACAATTATAAATGTAAAAGAAAGACTTTTTTGTGAAATCATACTATATAGTTTTTCATTGTCCCAAAAATCTTTTAGGACAAAGCAAGAAAGATGATATTTCTCATTCTAATATTCAACATCTAATTTTATGAGTCACTAGAGTCAGGGTTCCTTTGTAAACAATATTCTACCCTCATGTATAAGTAGGACAGATGAGTGGACAGTTTCAAATATAAATTAATTATCTTTGGGAATTTTTCCCTCTATATTGCCAGCTGTTTATAAAGCAGGAAGTAAATATGTCTCATCAAGCAGTTGATGCAACAGCAGTGATTGTAGTGTCATCCATCACTATGTCATTATATCTTACTCTGCTTCACTGAATTGAGAATTGAGATTTAAAAATTTCAATTTAGGCTTTTCCTTTTGGTTTAAGTTAGATTTTGCAGAAATAAAAGTGGTAACACACTGTCTTAAGGCTCAAAAATTATGGAGAGCAGTATAAATGTGGGCTATAACAATCCTATTTCCTCTCCTACAACCATCCATGTCCCTCTTAAATCTCAGGTAGCACTGCATGCCCAACACAGTAGAACAGTTGGCAGCAGTCTTAATACTCCAAGTAAAATCTTTCATCTTCATGTTTCCTTATACTCACCTCATACTACAAACTGCTTGGCTTTAAGTGGTCCTCTATGAAAGCATATAACCCACCCTCTTACCTTGTTTGGTCTCAGGCAACCTTACTAATTTTCTGGATCCCAATATGTCAATCAAAATAACTGAAAGGATTTGATGGGAACTGCACCTTGTCAGATGTTATGCATGGGCAGTGGGTTTCCTGCCAAATAACTGCAAATTGCTCTGTTATCTCTGTCACGCTTAACAATTTTCTTGATTATATCTAAGGTATATAAAACAACAAGCTTAATTAAGAGTAGTATGTTAGAAGAGTATTTCAATAATTAATAATGTAAACTATTTTACTTCTTTAACATGTAGGAAATCTTTTGCTTCAAATGAGATTGCCATGCCTGGAACAGGGACATCATCATCATGGGCTGCGCTGTAATTGACATTTGTCCGTACTGCAAATGCAACAGGTTTTGTCTATAGAAAAAAATGAGAGAAAAATGTATTAATATTTTCTTTTTATCTTATTTACGACTATAAAAATGTAAAATGCTACATAACAGGAATCAAAGAGGCAAAATGATTTATTTGTGTAATCAGAGGTGCCTTGCCTATATGCAAGAGAAGAAAAACCTGCCCATGAATTGTACACTTCTAAGGATAATGCTCCAAACTATAAATATCTAAATAGAAGTAACAATGGTATCTCAAGTTTTCACAAATTTTCACAAATATTTTGCAAAGTGAATCTGCTCTATTACTGTCCTTAATGTGTTCTGTTAATTTGTATTCAATTTTAGGCAGTCTTTACTTAAGACAAGGAAATAATTTTGATTATATTCAGCACTGTAAAAAATTGCAGTATGCATCTTGAATAATGTTCTGGCAGCTTTAGTGATATCTATTTATTGTTTGTTTCAACTTTCTGTGTTTCAAATGAAACAACTGGTATTAAAAAAACCTGGGAAAAATAGAAATCTTTGAAAAAAAACAGCTATCAAAGCGTATGACAGTCTAAATATAGGCACATAAAGGTTCAAAACTTCTTGCACACAATGAAATTGGCAAAACAAGTAAAAAATCTATAAAGCATATTAAAGTTGAAAGTTCGACCACCAGTGGAGCAATCTGCAATATTTTACATGCATAACTGTCAGTCAAGAAACACAGCTGGCCTATACCACAGCAGTACTGTTAATGAGCAATGATTCTTAGATGAAACAATTCAGTGCCTATTGGTTTCTTCCCAAGCTAAGGAAGGCCTGTCCACTGTAAGCTGCTTATGAGGCTGCCCAAACTTATAAAGTCCATCTATTACTCTTCAATTATCCATGTAAGCCACAGTGGACACTTGGTAACTCTCATTTTTTTGATAATGGAAAAAAATTGCACTGTAGTTTAAAAAGGTCCCAACTTTATTATGCTTAGGGGAGAGGCTCAGAAGTATCACTTAGGCTTTTTAATGCTACTATTTTAATTTTATCCTATTTTTCATTTAAATTTTATAGATGTGTCTATCGTATGTTTTCAAGCTACAAGAAACTTTAAAGATATAAATACCGGTATGTAAAATAAATAAATACATTTGAGCAAGTAATTACTGTGATTGGAGTCATATGCATTATTGAAAAAAACATAAAACAATAGAAATAACAATGCAACAATTATAAAAAGAAATGCAGTTTAAAAAGAAATTTAGTTGAGTTAAAACCAATGCTAGTTTGGAATTTAAAAAATTATATCTGAATTTGAGAGAGTACAGCAAAAGTAGTGACCTGACGCTAACAAATGGAATTGATTCTGCAATAGTTTATTGATAAAAAATGACAATGAACATTTCCTTAAATTGCAATTTTCTGAAGAAAAATGCACAAAAAAGTGTGGTAAAAGGCAGGTTCCTTATTCTAACTTTGACATGGAAGGATATTCTGAGCTCCTGTGGAAATTATATCTATCTTCATTATTACTTCAATTTATAGATGTGCAGGTTCTCAGTTATACATACCATAATTCAATAATTTTAAAAATGTATATAGGAACCCTTAGACCAAAAGGTATAAGCTGAATGACCTATTGTTATAAGGTGATGTTAAACTGAAGGGTCAATTAAAGTGTTTTTTACAAACCACTTTAACTCCTGACATCTTTTTATATACTGTATGGGATTCTAATAAAATATTTATGACAGGACTGGTTATCTTCGGCATCTAATAGAAACAAAGTCATACAAGAACAAAAGGACATTTTTGATAAATGACTTGAAGTAACTGAATCGAATTTGGGACTTAGAACAAAAGATCAAAGTAATTGTAACCAATTCAATCCAGTGGAAGTAAGTAAATAAAACTTATAATAAGATAATTTTTTAAGCAACATTCCTTTAAAAAGGCACACATTCTGTTGGTTTATCAAACTCTGAAAAACAAAATAAAGAATTTTTACATACAACTGCCAACTGGGATGAAAAGAGGAACATATCGACAACAGAAGAGATGATGGTGTATATTTAATATTGTTCTCAACTACATAGCAAAAGGTCTTAAATCTGGGGGGAGGAAAGAAACAAATCTGACACAGATTATGGAATTTACAGATCAACAAAAGGAAGTCCTTAATAAAGGAACTGCAGAAGATGAGACAAATGAAGCAACAGAAATGAAATTGAGTAAATTCTCAAGATGTTTTTTTAATAACACATTATAAAATCTTTCAGAAAAATGTGATTAAATTGTTAACTTAATAATGTTCTTGGAGTGGAGTGGAGTAGAATGGAATAGAATAACAGAGTTGGAAGGGATCTTGGAGGTCTTCTAGTCCAACTTCCTGCTCAGGCAGGAAACCCTATAGCATTTCAGACAAATGATTGTCCAATCTCTTCTTAAAAACTTCCAGTGTTGGAGCATTTACAACTTCTGGAGGCAAGTTGTTCTACTCATTAATTGTTCTAACTTCTAACTGTCAAGAAATTTCTTCTTAGTTCTAGGTTGCTTCTCTCCTTGATTAGTTTTCACCCATTGCTTCTTGTCCTGCCCTCAAGTGTTTGAAGAGTAATTTGACTCCCTCTCCTTTGTGGCAACCCCTGGGATATTGGAACACTGCTATCAAGTCACTTCACCTCTAACCCTCTTTTCATTACACTAGACATACCCAATTCCAACAACCGTTCTTTATGCTTTTGCTTCCAGTTCCTTGACAATCATCTTTGTCACTCTTTTCTGAACACTTTCCAGAGTCTTAACGTCTTTTTTTACATTGTGGCAACCAAAACTGAAGGCAGTATTCCAAGTGTGGATTTACCAAGGCATTATAAAATGGTATTAGCACTTCAGACAGGTAATGAGAGTTGGAAGGGATCTTGTAGGTCATCTAGTCCAACCCCCTGCCCAAGTGGGAGAACCTACACCATTTCTAACAAATGACAGTCCAATCTCTCCTTGAAAGTCTCAAGTGATGGCGCTCCCACAACTTCTGAGGGCAAACTGTTCCATTAGTTGATTGTTCTCACTATCAGAAAGTTTCTCCTTATTTCCAGGTTAAACCTCTCCTTGTTCAGTTTCCATCCATTATTCCTTGTCTGGCCTCCAGGTGCTTTAGAAAATAGTTTGATTCCTTCCTCCCTGTGGCAGACCCTCAAATATTGGAAGGCCTCTATCATGTCTCAAATATTGGAAGACCTCTATCATGTCTCCCTTGGTCCTTCTCTTTACTAGACTAGCCAAGCCCAGTTCCTGCA
>BHFT01037578.1:0-15011 GCA_004320025.1 Laticauda laticaudata
TGTCCTATTGTTTCTTTTTATTTTTCTTATATGTATCCATTTCATGTATTCATAACTATGTTTATACTTATACCTGATATCTTATAATTGCTTGACAAAGTAAAATAAATAAACAAAAGTAAAATAAAAATAAGAAGAGAAAGACTGGACTGGCTATTTTCAAAATGGTAAAATCTGTTTAAGGTTTTGTTTTTGTTTTTGTCTGCTGTAATTTGAACAATGAAACTTGGAGGAATAAACTTTTGTTTGCTGTAAAAACAGATTATTTCTGATGGCATTTATTCAACTTAATATTCTATCTGAAACTGAGGCATTTTCCGTAAACTTAAGCAGGTGTGGGATTCTACCAGTTCTGACTGGTTCTATAGGACCCCTTGTTAACTTTCTAAGCATTTTGGAGAACCAGTAGTTAGGAGAAATCTCCTTATGTTTTTTCCATCTGAAGGAGGTTTTTTTTCTTTCCTGACACTTTCTTAAAAGGGGAAGGGTTATATTAAGTTTTTACACTGCTGTTAGGAGGAAATACACCCCTGGGTATACTTCCAGTCGGAATGCAATGATCAACACTTTGAAGAAATAATTGAATGACGAGCAGAGCTACGAAAAGAAGCTTTTTAATGACAAGGAACCAAGATGAGTGACACTCAGTTAGGCTTCTTGGTTAGCTAGAAAGATTGACATTCAAGCATGAGTTTACATAAACTTTCTGAGTTTTGGTTTAAAACTGTTTTTTGGTGAAGTTTAATTCTGTACTTGGTGACATTTAATCCTGTATTTATAGATGGGATAAATTTCCCTATTCAGCTTTGTTTGGAAAGAAAAAGATTGATCTCTGTTCCTGAAAAAAAACTGGGTTGAGAAATCTGGCTAGCTCCTGTGTCTATTTGTTCTGATAATTGGTTTTCACAAGCAACAGCTACTGTTGTGATTTAATTATTTGTATTGTGTTTGAAACTGCCTCATAGTTTCTTTTTCTATCTGGGGAGGAGGGGGGGTCTTCCTTCACTGCTTTAGTGGTATCTGGCACTGTCCTTTTGGGGTTTACTTCGAAGAGGCAGGATGCAAGCTTGGCACTGATTTTTTTACTGCCCTTTTGGAGGAACATGTGATCTTTCCTTAAATCTGGATGATTTCCTTAGGATATCTTGTGAGGTGAGAGAGACCAGCTGGTGTCTTTAAATGGTGCAAATGGATCTAAGGATTGCTTCTCCTGGGTGTGCTCTTTCTTAAATGATCTCTCTGCTAAAGGGTTTCACTTTATGAGCAAGAGTTGGCTGCTGATAGTTATCATTGCATTTTAACTATTTTAATTCCTCAAGGTGCTCTGGNTATGAGCAAGAGTTGGCTGCTGATAGTTATCATTGCATTTTAACTATTTTAATTCCTCAAGGTGCTCTGGCACCCTGTCTGATTTGTAACTCCGGCTTGCAGGTATTTTTAATCTAATGATTGGTATTTAGGACAGCTTTTTGCAAGCAAAGAAGCTTTTTATATTGTACAGGTAATCCCTGACTTACAATAGTTCATTTAGTGACCATTCAAAGTTACAATGGCACTGAAAAAAGTGACATATCCGTTTTTCACACTTACGACCATTGCAGCATCTCCATTGTCATGACAGGCTAGGCGAGGAGACATGAGTGATGTTCAGTTGGATATGCCCATCCAGTCACATGACCAACAACTAAGCCATGCCCACAGAACAAGTTATTAAAAAATTTGAATCCCGTCCCTGAACTTAAAGAATGTCAGTGTATCTCCTGCATCTGCCGGACACGGTCCTTCTGCCACATTAGGTTGTGCGGTATTGTATATTTCTGAGTACTATGTAAGGACTGAAAGGGGATTCTCACGTGGCAGGCTGTAGCATGGCAGTGAGGCTGAGGCATAGGAGGAAGTAACAGCCAACGCTTCTCAGCCCAATAGCGATAGGCCTCTTTTTTGTACTGTTTGTCAATATCATCACTGTTCTTCCATCCACTTATGGACATTGAATCAATTGATACTAAAAGATAAAGAATGTATTTAAACAATAGAAAAAGAAATTGATTTTTTCTTCAAAGTGAAAAGAAAAGATTTCATTACAAAATATATGGGACACAGCAAAAGCATGTCGGGAGGTTAGCTATAATTTATACAGCAAGAAAAATAAGAAAAAGAAACAATGTCAAAAGATACTAGAACAAGAGTATGAAAGACTTGAATCTGACGCACAAAAAGAACCGCAGAAGGGAAATTTAAAAAAGCAAATGGAAATAATAAAACATACATTAAATTTAATGAAAAAAGAATTGGCATAACAAATTAAAAGAGCAAATCAATTTTTTTAAAAAATGGCAATAATCCAGGAAGATGGTTAGTTTATAAGCTGAAAAAGGAAAAAGAGAAGAAACCGATCAGTAAATTGCAAGATGAGAAGGGAGCTTCACATTATCAAAATGAGAATAAAAAGAACGTAATTCAGGAATTTTACAGAAAACTATATGATCAAGAAAAGTGTCAGAGACAAAAAAATAACATAATATTTAGAAAAAGTGGAATTACCAGAGGTATCTGAAACAGTGAAAACTATGTTAAATTAAAAAATAATGATGGAATTGACAGAAGCGATTAAAAAACAAAAAAATGACAAAACACCAAGGCCAGATGGGTTGGCGGCAGAACTTTATAAACATTTATGAGATGTATTAAGTTTCCCAATGCTAGAGATGTACAGTAAAGCACTGTCAGAAGCTAAGATACCAAAGTCATGGATGGAAGTAAATATTACCTTAATTCTGAAAGAAGATTCAGATTTAACACAAATGAAGAAGTATAGTCAAATATCACCACTAAATATAGACTATGTAACATTTGCCTCAATAATAACAGAAAGACTTAAAATATTCTTGAATGAATTTATACATTCAGATCAAAATTGATTTTACCAAAAGACAAATTAAAAATGTGAAAATTATTTTGACCTTTGAATTTCTTATATGACTTGATTTACCTGTTTCAGGATGCTGGATTAGATAACACTCCACAATGTTATCTGTTTAAATGTCTAAACTACTATTAACTGTTTAACTACTCTTTAACCTGTTAGCAATAATATGATTTGTTGATTCAATGTAATGGTGAATCTAGTTATTAGTATATGGTTTTTGCATTTTGTCTGAACGCAACAATGTCACTGTTGTGTAATAAATAATAATGGGTCAATAAATAATGGGTCAACAAACCATGCTGTTTTTATCCTAACCATTAATTAGTTTACCATGGTTTCTGACAAACAACAAATGAGAAGGAACCACTTTTTACTGACTGCACATACCAGGGGTGGATTCAAGAAACAAGTGGAAGGATTAGAATATTATTCTTGATTTAATTTCCTTTATTATCATGTTTAGTTTCAATTATATTTTACCTCCACTTTCTTATAATTTTTCTGAGCTTAAACATTACACTTTAATATTCTTTTGAGAGCTGTAGATTGCACAACTTCACACAATTTTGCATAAATCATGGTTTGCATTCCCACTCACTGTTATTAGGTCTGTTGGAAGAAATATCCATTTAGTTCAGTCCCAAACTGGGAGAAAGACACTGGAAGTCTTTGGACAAATGTTTCATGATGAACACAACCATCAGCATTTATGGTTCTGGTGCAGCTGACCAATTAGTTTGATGAGTTCATGGATTTTTAAAAGTTTCAGAGATGCTGCTAGGGGGTTGTGCAATGTCTGAAATGCCTTAAGGATTAGGAAATTGTGCAGCTCTGTATTTTCTCAAAATAGTAGTGGTTTTATCCTGTACTGTTCTTAATCCCATCACGCTGGAGCTGAAAGACTTTGTACATAGGCTGCCCCAATCTTTCTTAACACAAAATATCTGCTAGGGAAGGCATTAAGAAAAGACGAAGTCTACTTTCTACCTTTAAAAAAAACATAATATTCTTCAAAATATTTCATTCTTCCAGGAGGGAAGCTTCCCACAGGTCAAAAATGCAAAATTTGACGAGTCCAGTAAATGACATAAATTTAATGAAACAATTTTGCAGTAGATACTGAGAGGCAATAAACAAGTTTTTGTCACGTAAGACGGTTAACTTTAAGGAGAAACGTTTGTATTTTTAGTTTGTGCGTTTCTACAAGGAGGGAGTTCCCAGAATATATTAACTCCCTCTTTGATAAAAAACGAGCGATTTGCGTTACATAGGAATCTATAGTTATCCTGACGATATTAATTCATGAAATAATTGCTGAAATTCTCTTCATTAAAAAGAAACCAGTTTTTGCAAGCAAGATAACTTGTCGGAATTTTGTCTCTATCATTCTTTTATCTATCGTCGCAAGCGGCTACTTTTTTTATTTCCGGAAGTTTAAGGTATTCATATCTCTAGGATCCTGAAAGTGACGTAATTAGATTTAGCTTCGGGAAAAGTGTTCCAAACGATTGAGAAGCCAAGATGGCGGCGGCTGGAGGTGGCGGCGATTTGGACGCAGGAGGCTACGGCGACGCAGATGTCGACCTCCCGGGCCTGGAGGGCGAGGCGGGGCCAGACTCAGAGCCCGACTCGGAGGTGTTTTCGTGTGTGGCCCACTGCTCCGACCTCGCCTGCCGCCAGAACGAACAGCGGCGGCTCGGCCTCTTCTGTGACGTCACGTTAGCCTTCAGTGGCGGCAGCAATGAGGAGGAGGAGAGGGGAGTGGGCGGGGCCTTCCCCGGCTCCGAACCCCCGCCGCGAGAGTTCCGGGCTCACCGCTCCGTCCTGGCAGCAGCCACCGAATACTTCGCTCCTCTCCTCCTGGGCGACTTTGCGGAGTCCCGCTCGGGGCGGGTCGAGTTACGGAAATGGAGTTCGGGAGCGGGACCAGACCCGGAGACGATCGAGGCGGTCATCAGTTTCATGTACACGGGGAGCATTCGCGTCAGTCCTGGCAACGTGCACGAGGTTCTGGAGTTGGCCGACAGGTGAGGCGGGAAAGGAACGAAGTGTCAGGTGATAAATCAGGCTGTTGTGTGTCGGCAGAAATGTTTGCCCGAGTTCTGACGGGAGAAGCGATCTTCACCCGAGGGCGTTCTTAGGGATGGTCAGTCGGTCATTCTCTCCTTCCCTGGAACTGTGAAAATTGATCTTGGGTTCCAGTGCAGACCAGCGATGGCTTTAGTTGGAGGAGGCTACTTTTCCAGAAAGACTAGCCTAGCGGCTGGCTTGCTATAATAAGGCGGATCAAGATGCTGCTAGAATTGAACAAAGTAAAGAAATAACCCCGAATGGCAGCATTAAACGTGGCCCTTACCAAGGTGAAGATTATTATGGCAACGTTTCTTCCTGAATTACTTGAGTTATAGCGTGAAGGGGACAGTTAAAGAGAACTTCAGCTCTGGCCCCCTTTGAAAAAGACACCATTTTTGAATGTCAGCTTAGTGGAAAGCAAAAAATGCAAGTTATATTCTCCCCAGGTGTTCCTAAATTCCTTTTTTGTTTTGCAGGTTCCTACTAATACCTCTAAAAGAGGTTTGTGGAGAATTCCTCAAGAAAAAACTGAGTCTCTCCAACTCTGTAGCCATTCACAGCTTAGCTCATATGTACTCTTTGAAGCCGGTGGCTTTAAAAGCTGTCCAGATGATCAGGAGGAACTTCTACAAAGTCATTGAAGATGACGAATTCTATACTTTGCCGTTTCATCTTATTAGGGACTGGCTTTCAGATTCAGAAATCACAGTGGATTCGGAAGAGATTCTCTTTGAGATGCTTTTAAAGTGGGTCCAGAGAAATCCTGAGGAAAGAGAAAAGTATTTCGCAGAGCTCTTTAAGCTTCTCCGACTATCACAAATTAAGCCAACCTATTTGACTCGGCATGTTAAATCAGAAAAAGCTGGTGTCCAGCAAACGAAGCATTGCCTCAAAACTTGTGTTTGGAGCGGTGGAAAGCCACGCTCTCAAGAGTGAGAATTTTCAGCTTGGATACACAAGTTAATTACCTCCATCTCATCTCACCTCGCTTTGGCCAAAACATGGAGTGTTATCATGGTCATTGGTGGTGTGTCTGAGGAGGTGATTACTTGAGTGAGTGGTGTGGGGTACTTTATTGATGAAGAATCAGATGGTGAATTTACCGCACACAACAATCACCTTGACGGGCATGCTGTGGTAGTCACCGAATCCTATCTTTATGTGGCAGGTTCCATGGAGCCTGGCTTTGCCAAGACCATGGAAAGTATAGCCCAGTTAGAACACGTTTGGGAGCGGTTTTCCAATCTGATAACCAGGAAACATTATTTTGGACTTACTGAGGTAAAGGGAAACCTGTACAGCATTGGTGGGCGGGGTTATTCATCCCTGGTTTTACAGAATGGCTGTATACAACCCTGATCAAGATAAGTGGCACAACTTGGAGTCAGCCCAAAGATACTCCGGGATGTTAAAGTGATTACAATAGATAAAGATTTTTGGTTACATGGCAGCTCGCACACCAGTTGACGGAGATAATGAAGATGCGCTTCAAGGTCTGTCGTTATTTGCTATGATGCAGACACACGACAGTGGCGAGATTGTGAGTCTCTGCCACTCCTTGATAACTATTGCTGCTTCCAAAATGGTTGTGGGGAACACCAAACTTTTACACACCGCTTTCGTGTTTGTCCCAGAAGCTATCCTCTAGACCATGAAGAGGCCAAAGAGAAAAATCTCTAATCAAATATCTGATGACATTCTGGAAAGCTTACCACCAGAGGTTCTTAGCATTGAAGGGGCGGCTATTTGCTATTACAAAGATGATATCTTCATCATAGGTGGATGGAAGAACAGCTGATGAACTGATAAACAATATAGAAAAGAGGCGCTACCGCTACTGTGCTGAGAAGAAGCGTTGGCTGTTACTTCCTCCTATGCCTCAGCCTCGTTGCCGTGCTACAGCCTGTCATGTGAGAATCCCCTTTCGGTCCTTACATGGTAACCAGAAATATCCAATGCCACAAAATCTAATGTAGCAGAAGGACCGGATCCAGCAGAAGCAAGAGATACACCGACATTCCTTAAGTTTTCGGAGAATGCCTCGGTCTCAGATAGAATGCTAGCTTGAAAAATAGTCACAAAACTGCTTAAGCATTGGAGACAAAGCTTTCTTGGTGCTAAGTGTTTGATCTGGATTATAAGCGTCACATGGAAAATTGGTGTATAAATATGAAGGCAGGCAGATGTAGAAAATTCTTAAGAATCTATTGGTTTCTTCCCAGATCTGATCCAGATATAGAATCCAGCAAAAGAATTGTTCTTGCATTTTGTGAATGTGTTTTTAGGTTGTATAAAATTATATAAGAATTCAGCACAACCTTGTTTTTCCTTCAATTTTGTATTGGCCTTGCTTTTTGTGTATTGGGTCATCTCATCTCACTTTAAATGTTATACAGGTCATGTGAAGTATTTATTTGTTTTATAATTCTGATGTATACATGAATAACCAACCATTTGAAGGTTTTCTTAAGACATTTTCATCTGCTTTTGCAGAGATATTTCTCTTTTTAATCCTGTGAAACTGCTTATTTCTGACAAATGTGGAGATGTGCAGTACTTAAAAACAAGAGGAGTAAAGCGCACGCGAAGAGTTTCAAAATGTTTCACGATTGTAATATTTTATACTTTTATTTATCTAAAAGCACTTGAGGTTGTTAAAAGTGTATTGATAAAAAGAATAAAATTTTATTATTGGGATCATTTGCATTCATATAATGAAAAACTTGTGAGAGGTATCTTTAAGAACCTAATTTTTAGCAATGACCACTCTTTTTTTTTTTTTTTTTGTAGTCCTGGTTTCCCATTCATTTTATTGGTTCTCAGTATTCCAGCCTTATAGAAATGAATGGAAAGACCAAAAGAATACTAATTCATAACTGAAACAATTGGGAATGTATTATGGCAGGATTAAAGCTGCAAAATCTCTTGGTGTCAGTGTTTATGTAATAACCTTAACTACCATCTGATCCATCTTCAACCTTTATTGTCTTAATGATATACCATTCCTTATGTTGCTAGTTATGCAGTTTATGCAGACAAAATTGTGTAAAGCGCACAATATTTAATATAAACTTATTGGTCCAACAGAATATTTAATTTTACATCTATGAATAATTTTGTTCCATTACATGTGTCCCAAGGTGTCCAACACATTACTTGATTCCAGTGGCAGTGTTGTAATGAAATTTGCTTTGCTATCATTATTGTACTCTCTTTCAGAACTGAAAATATGTATTCACAACATTTATCCTGTGACTACAAATGATTGAAATGGCAATCACGTAATGAAACCATCTTTGTTTAGATAGAGCAAGATAGAGTGCCTCTTAATGTTCTTTTCACTCTTAGTATCAGAAATGGTAGTGATAGCAATGCCTGAGGAAAAATGTTTCCAGAAAAATCAAACCATGATGCACGTGGTCATCAGATGGTATGCAAGCAGAATCTTAGAAAAGGCTGCTTCTTCGTCTGTAACTATTTTCTGAGAAAGATCTAAAACTAGATCTATTTTTCTAATCTTATTTTTTCATCTCTTTAACTATCCATATTTATCCCTGAGAGCACAAGATGAGACAAGGTGAAATCAATATTGAAGAAATCTATAGGGCAATATTATTAAATATGGTGCTTGAAAGTAAATGAAGAGAGCTCTTAAAGTCTTCATCCAAAAAGAAATCTCCAAACAACATGTGAACAGCTAAAGGTAGTCCTTAACTAACAACCAGTAATTTTTGCTTTCTTGCAAATGTTTTATCAGCCAAACTAGGAAACATCAGTGCTAATGATGGTGATCACTGGCACTGATGATGTTACCCAATGTCTGCAGAACTACCAGGATCACAGGGCACCAGGGTCCCTTCATTTGCAATATTGGTTGCCAGTTTCCCAGAATGTCAATGGGAAAGCTGGCAGGGAAAGTTGCAGATGGAGGAGATACTGGATTTCAAGTGCCTCCCTCAACTTTGTAAGGGATTTTCCTTTTTGCGTGCTAAAAGAACTTGGTGAAAATGCTAGCAAAGACCAGTATTCTGAGCATTTAACATTGGTCCTCACTAGTGTTTTCCTCTTGGAGGGGAAGGGAAAGCACTCTTTTACCAGCATTTTCCCTACCAAATGCTAGTGTTCTGAAAGGCTCAAAATACTGGCCACCTACTTTCGGAATCTTTCAAAATATGTATTTGTTAGCATTTTCACCTCTGGAGGAAATCCCTCGGTGCACTACGCACTGAAGGAAGAACCCTGAAATTTGGGAAAAATACTAGTGACCGCCATCTTCCTTGGTAGTGTGGGGAGATGGCCCAAGTCTTCCAAGTGGTTGGAGGTCTGGGCCATCTCTCTGGCACCCCACCTAACAGTCTCTTGACTGTAACTGGGGGAAAGGAGGAATTGTGTTCACTGAGTGAGGTGATGATATAGCTTGTTTAATGATCACTTAACAAATTAGATTCTGGGCACAACCCTGGTCAGAAAATGACTGCTTGTTTAAGTGACTGGCATTCACAACAACATCCTTGTTACAACATTAATATTAATGTTATAACATTAAAATAAAACAGTTAAAACAGACTCAACAATTTTGGAAGCAAAGCTAAGAAATGCAGTGAAAGTCAAATATATACCTAGTATGAAATTTTCAAATATTTAATTTCAGATAGTAGGGATGTACCTATTCTATAAATTCAGTCTATTTAAGATTAAAGGGAATGCCGAGCGATCTAAGAAAGACTTCAGTTTCTCTACAATTCTAACTGCAATTCCAATTAAACCATTTTAAATTTTCCACATGTGTCCATGCTTCGAGCTGGATAATATTCTTCTATATTTCGTAATAAGTACCTCTTAATTGTTTTGTGAAAAGGCCTTTATAACCCTGCAACTTTGGAATGTCAAAAGGCTCCAATAAAGCCTTTCTTCACCATAAAAAAGTGGTTGATGGAAAGGCTGTATCTTTAAGACACACAAGCAACATAATTGGGCAGTTAATGTCTCTTATCGGACACTTATTTTAATATCAGGATACTTACATCATACAGGTTTAACTCCATCCTAGCCCCCAGTACAGTTCTATAATAAAAAATAATATTAGGAAGGCAATAAAGTGTTAGGAAAACTGGACATCCATGCACTTGCAGGATTTTTCCTAGTATCTCAGACATGAATTAGGCTTATTTCTGAATCTGTCAGTATTGATTAATCTGTAACATTTTTTTAAATTGAAAAAAAAACTAGTATATATTCTCAGAAGGTTCTCATGATTGTTTAGAAGATTACAAGAGTTTAGAAGATTACAAGCAACTAGGGAAAACCCGACTTGCAGAAGCCACCTATTAACAGCTAAAGAGAAAATAAAAGTAAGTGGAGTGCTTTAAGCTTTCTGAATATACCTGCTGTATAGAAACAGCAGCACCACCACCCCCCAAGGCTGGGGGACAAGAAACAAGTCCAGGTCTCTCAAGCCTGATTGGCTGGAAAACATCTGGGCCTCCCAGGCAACAGCAGCTTTCCAGGACATTGCAGCATCCTGAACTCATAGGGGCTTATGTTGAATCTTCCCCCATCCCCGTGGGGCATCTCTACACTCCTTGTCCAGGACTCCATTTGCTTAACGACCTGCACAGTCAGTTAAGGCCCACAACTGGGAGAGCTGTTACTGCAGTTGTTGAGTGAAGGAGTCACCTGATTTCTCAATTCTCAACCACTTCGTGATTGCAATTCTGGTCATAGGTTGAGGACTATATAATACTGAGTGCTACATTCTCAAATATAAATTCCTTTTTGTGTTTGAAACTCTGTTTCACTAAGGCTCATCTTTCACAAGCTAAAACATCAGTAACAATGTTATTAAGATCATCTGCGCAGCTTTGCTACAAATGACACATTGGTTAGTTTTGTAACCTCTACCACAAAAAATTACAATATCAAAAATATTTTAAATTATTATTTAACTCTGACAAAACCCATTTACAAGAGTTTCCATAAACAATGACATTATTATAAGCATCTTTTATCGTGCAATCACAGTAGGCAAATTATATTTGATGTTGGAGAAATAATTCAGGAAAGAAGTGGAGAGGTTTCCTCAGTAGCAGAAAACTGGAAATAGTGGCTGTTCTGTAGAAAGTTTTGTGAAAGTATAGAAAGAGCAGGTTGTAAACCTAGCTTTTTCTTCCATCGATACTGTTGAGGTAATTCCCCGTTAGAAGAATGAGCGCATACAGGGAGATGTATGGAGAGTAGTGTTGGAATAATACACACAGTGCACACAGATACACTGTACAGTAAATGTAGGTTTTTACTTCCAGAAAGGTTTAAGCAAAGTTCAAAACAATCAGTCCAAAATCATTCACAGGTAAATCGGTCAGGTTTCAATCCAGGGGTAATCTGGTAACAAAGTCCAATGTCAAAAACAGTGCAGTATCAGACTTATATCAAATCCAAGAATATCGGTCAATTAGGAAGAACGGCAATACTCTCCAACAGAAGAAAAAGAGACTCACAAAAGGAAAAAGAGACTCACAATCTCTTCTGAGACTAAGACTAAGACAAACCAGGTTTCTGGCTCCACCTTATGGCCGTTTGAGAAACCACACCTAATTACACTTTTGCATTTTCTTAAATGCAAAATAACAGTTTTAAAATGTCTATCCTGGTTTATATATTTCTAACCCAAATACCTGTTAGGTGATTTATATTCCTAACAAATACATTTTGCAATTGTTTCCCCCCCCCACTGATAATGACACAAACTGATACTCAATTAATAAGCCAAACTGATAATTTGTTATAATAGTAGCATTTCATGTAGCACACCATGTTAAATAGTGGTGTGTATATGTCCTTAATTTTATATATATATTCGGAGGAAACTATCCTATAAATTGCAGGTTTGCTATTACAGCTAGTCCATGCTTTATAACCAAACATTTAGCAACACTTTAAAGTTACAACAAATCCCCTCTGACCCGGTTCTGAAGTTTCAGTGTTCACACACACAAAATCATATGATAGATTTAGAACACTTGACAACTGGCTCACCTTTATAGCCAGTTGCAGCATTCCAGGGTCATATGACTTCACTTTACAATATTTTTGGCTGGCTTACAAGGCTAGTTTCCTGCAAAAATCACCACAGGAATATAGGTAGTCCTCAAGGTAAAAATGGCCATTTAATAACTGTTCAAAGTCATAAATGCACCCCAAAAATGTATTTATGACAAAGTTCAGAATTGTGAACAACAAAAAACCTCTGCGGTATCTGTGCTCTATAAGTCGTGCCTGAAACGTTTTAGTCCTGCAAGTGCCCTTTGTTGCCCAGTTATAAGCAATGGTTGGCATATATTTCCCCCTGCTCACATGACCAGTCAAGCTCAGGGACTTTGCAATTAGCACATCTTTTTTCTTCTTCTCTTCATTGCCGCCAGCTGAAGGACTAGATGAATGAATATCTCTCACTGCTGGTCTTCCAATTCATGTTATCAATTTTGAAGACTTCTCGGGAATCTTCCTGGGACTCTTCCTGAGTTTCCCTGGTCCAAAGTCTTCGCTCTTCCCCTTGGCATGGGGGCCGTGCACTCATCTGCTGAATGGCCGGGCTGACCTCATCTAAAGCACAACATAGGCAGGCAAGCAGGCCAATCTGGGGCTCTGAGCAGGGCATCCCCTCATGGATGGGGCTATGCATTCGTTGGTCAGCTGCTGGTTAGGGAACCTACATGGCCTAGGTCCCAGGACCCTCTTGGGACAGAATTTCCTCAACTCAGCATTTAACTCTGTGATTGCCCAGTACCACTCATTTAGCCGAGAGGGTAGGCCACGGTATGCACAGGCCTTCTGCAGGCCTCTATCAAGCCCTGCTTTGAATCAATGAACCAGGAGCTGTTCTGGCCAATGCTATAATTTGCCAAGAAGCCAGCAGAATTCCGGAAAATATTCCAGCACCTGGCGAAGCCCCTGCTCTAATGCCATCAACTCTACTTTAGCCCGCTAAGTCTGGGTCACATCAAAATTGCATTGCAAAGTTTCCAGCAGCAGGTTAACATCTCCCAACTCCCGAGTGTTGTCACTGTACAGATTTACTACCCCGTCTGCCATTTCCCCGTCCAGGGCCATTCACTGCATCTTCCATGGCCCACTGGCTGGGCTATAGCTGTTCATGTGACTAATGACCTTGCGTACGAATAGAGACAATAGCGCGTGGTCCCTGTCAATGTGGCTCTCAGGTATGGTGGATCCAAATTGGTGGCTGTAATCAAGAAAGGACCCATACTATTCAGTGCAAGCTATCAGGAAAAGGAGTTTAGTTCGAAGTGCTTCAAGTTTATTACATGGTAAGATTTTAAATGGACACCTAACATTGGAGCCATCATTAAAAAGGCAAAACAAATAATGTTCTTCCTGTGTCAACTTAGAAAATTCTGGCTTCTCCTAATACTGTTGATACAGTTCAACAGAGGAATTATTGAGTCTGTCATTTGTATTTCTGTAACTGTCTATATTTGGTACAACAACCAAACAAGAAGATAGAAATACCAGTAGTGGGATTCAAAAATTTTACTACTGGTTCTGTCGGTGTGGCTTGGTGGGAGTGGTGTGGCTTGGTGAGCATGGTGTGGCTTGGTGGGCGTGGTGTGGCTTGGTGAGCATAGCAGGGGAAGGATACTGTAAAATCTCCATTCCCTCCCCACCCCACTAACCTGCTTTCCAGCTCTGTTCTCCTGTGCAGAAGAACAAAAGAAAATCCAGTCAATTTGCCTCCAGATTCTGGAGGCAGAGAATAGATGGGGGCTGGGCCAGTCAGAGGTGGTATTTGCTGGTTTTCCGAACTAGTCAAAATTTCCGCTATCGGTTCTCCAGAACTGGTCAGAACCTGCTGAATATCACTTCTGCCTTAAACTGATAGTTAGGACTCCAGAAAAAACAATTGCAATCAGCATGCCTTCCACTAAGGACCTGTACATTGCACGACCCAGAAGGAGGACTGAGAAAATATCTTGCAGACCCCTCACATCCTGGACATAAACAATTTCAACTCCTTCCCACAGGACGCTGCTATAGGGCATTGCATGCCAAGAGAACAAGACAAAAAGACAGCTTTTTTCCTCAAGCTTTCACTCTGCTGAACATCTAATTACTACATCTAATTATATCTAAGGATATTTATCTATTTGTTATGGCTGTATTGCTATTATCTTTCTAATTTTTTCTACTGTTTTTTCCTATTGGTATTTTATGATTATATTATTTTGTTGTTTATATGTACAGTGAGAACTTATGCACTGGAGACAAATTCCTTGTGTATCCAATCATACTTGGTCAATAAAGCTATTCTCTTGGAGTTTCCAATTGACGTCAGAGCAAGACGGTTATGGACTGTGTGAAATCTGCCAGGAGGTCCTTTGGAGCCAAAGTCAACCTGAAGGGGTGACAAAGAAAGGAAGGATCCTTTGTGTATTGCGAGAGGATGGCAGCCCCCTCGCTTGATCCAAAGGAACCTTTCTGACTGGAGTAAGAGAGGACAGTCATTATGACCAGAGTGAGGCTGGGACAAAGAAATAGGAAGTAATAACTTTGCAAAAGCGTGTTTGATCTGGCAAGATTTCCCACCTCCCTTAATTTCTACTGTGGAATTAAATTCCCTAAGAAAGCACTTTTGAAAAGTGGGACTCTAGAGAATAGGAAGAAAGGAATATTTTCCTTTTAATATAGTGGCAAGTGAGATTTGGAGCTGATGACAGATCCAAACCAAAGAGAAGGGTAATAATTTATTATCTAATAGTATAACAATTAATTGTTAAATGACCACTAATTTACTGATTCATTGAATTGATAGAGATTTAATACTGTATAATTTATTATCTAGTCGATTGATTGATTTTTTTTAGTAATAGCCTTACTCTTGATTTGTTCTCTAACTTATCATTTAACATTTATTGATTACCAACATTCATTAAGTAACTGTCTACCTATCACATTAATTAGCTACTGTAATTGTTTAGTGTACTATTGTCAT